>PVIR01003016.1:0-94121 GCA_004026965.1 Petromus typicus | reverse complement strand
AATAAAGGTAACTTCTGGAAAAAATATTTTTAAAAGCATAGGCATTAAAATAAAAATCTCAGTGGATAAGTGAGGCAGCAGATTAGATGCAGGTGGAAGAATTAGTGAACTGGTGGGCCCCATAAGACAAAAAGGAGGAAAAAAATGTGCATCAAAGAAACATGGGGAGCAGCTGAAAAGAGGCCCAAATATGTACATCTAAGGAGAACTGTAGAAAAATGCCCTCAGTGAAGCGAGGGGATGGCATGCAGAAAGACAGCGAGTCGGAATCTCCACCTTGATTTAAGGTGTGGGGCCGTGACGCAGCCAGCACCGAGAGTTTCCTTCACCCCACACGTAATGAAATGCTGAACGTCGAAGATGAAGGCAACAGTGTCTTATAGGCAACCACAGCAGAAAAGTGGGTCACAGGACTGGAACAATAGTTAGTGACGAAAGATTCACCTTCGGCCGTGGAGGTCAGGGTGAGGACAGCACTGGTGTCTGAACTTCCCAGCACATCACAGGACACAGAGAAAGCGTCCGGTTTGGGCGCTGAGTAAACTGAATGAACAGGGAAAAATCTTGGTTTTATGTAACCATTTACCTTTCTCTTTCTCTGTCTCTCTGTCTCTGTCTCTGTCTCTGTCTCCCTCTCCCTTCCTTCCTTTCTTTCCCTTCTCTTTTCTTTCTTCCTTTCTCTCTCCCCCCTCCCCCACTCTCTTTCTTTTTGGTCAATACATTTCTGTAACAAGCATCATCAGAAAACAGTATTCCCCAGTCAATCTGTACATCCAAATGCATGTGGGAGTCTAAACCTACACGTTACTTAACATTATTTAATGTTCTATACATTAATTATCTACCACTTTGATTTCTAATAATTTTTATGTAAAACCTTCATTCACTCCCCCAAATGTAAGACTGATTTGAGTGGAAAATAGCAATGACTTCAGGCATTCAGTTAAAATGTAGTTTATCTAAATCTCAAAATGTTTAATAAAAGCAAATCTCTTTTCCATTTAACACTTTGCTTTCTACTTGTATAGTAAATTGCATTGCCAAGAATGTATGTTTATCTTCAGACTGTATCTCCTTTTGTGGAACTTGGAGGTAGCTAGATAATTTTAAGATAAATAGTTGGAAGTTGGCCCAACTAAGAAGACAGTAGATATAGCATATGTGGAATTTAATATTTGTAAATTCCATTTTACAAAGTTGATGCAGCTGAGCTCCAGAAAACCAAAAACACAACAAAACCTAAGGCAAGTCCAGAAAAACCCAGATTCAGTATATAAAAATGTTGCACAATAGGTCAACAAGACAATACAAATAAGAGAAAAAAAAGTCATCTTTCTGGAACATCATTTTGCAATAACATAGAAACACTAAGATCCTGGAGCATTTCTCTACTTATGTAAAATTTTATCAGCCAAGTTTCTCTCTATTTATTTTATTGGAACAAATGCTTTAAACAACCTATCTGTCCTCTTCATTCAAGGGAGCTGATCTGTTTCATCTGTAATGAGCTAGTGTGCAGGGGATCAAGGTGTACTGTAGTGAGGCCTGTTGTATACATGCGAGTGTTTGCTGTGAGCAGTTGGAGGAATCAGTCAGTGAGAGGCCAGGATGGATGGAAACAGACCTTACATTTAGCCATCCATGAAAGAGGCACCCACAAAGAACCCAGAGTAAAGCCCATAAGTTCCACTCCTTTAAAAAATAAATAGATCCACAGCTACACGTTTTGTTAGATCTCTAATCAGTTATTACATTAGTATAGATTTTTCAGACAGAGGCATTTGTTGCCATGTAACCAAATGCTCACACATCATCTCCAAGGCTGGGTAAATAGTGTTGTATGTCCAAAGTAAAATGATGTTGGATATAAGCCATATATCTTTGATTTGAAAAAAACAGTAGTAAAAGGAATACACATAAATGTAGATTGCAGTTGATGCAGCAGATAGAAAATATGTCCTTTGGCATATAACCCTCTGCATTTAGCAGGAAGGAGGTGCACACATTGGTCATGCAGACAGTCACAATAGACAGCATGACCAGAGCCAGCATCAGGAAGGAAAAAAATGTGCATCAAAGAAACAGATCTAGTGACTCAGGATCTGAATTCCACAGGAAAACAGAGATATTCTGAGAAATGGGGTCACAGTAAAGATGTCAGGTAGTATTAGAAGGTGCCACCACGTAGGACGGTGAGCAGGGCTGAGGGAGAAACACTGGTCCTCGGACACATGAGATGGTAGAACAAAGTAAAAGAGACCAGAGAATTATTAAGCTTAAGCTCATATTTAAGTGATAAAAGAATATGAAGTATAAGAATAGAGCACAAAGGGGCCGGGGCCACAGGTACAGTAGTTCTCCTGTGCCCATGTGCAAAGATGACACATGGTTTAATGACAATCAAGCCAAATGGCAAAATTTTTCCCAGACAAACAATTACTGGAGGCTCCATAACAATTTTTTCTTTGGTGTAAGATGAGCCATGACATCAACAAGGGACACTGGGCTGACCTGATGGATGTTGGCAATCATTGTACTAACAAGATTTAGAGGAAGAATAACAAAATAGATAATGAGCATCACCACTGTTCCAAAAAGAATGGCTCTTGAAACCCAGTAGCAAATGTCTGTAAAACTGATGAAGGCAGTTCTGCAGGCCATAACTGGAATAAGGAATTTCCCAGTGAACATCTGCTTTATCCATTTCCTTTCTCCCTGTCTAGGATACTGATTTCCTCCAAAACAACTATTCATTGGAGATTTAGGGGCATAAATAAATATGGCAGTACTGATCAATGACCCTCTTTCTGTATATAAATCTATCACAGCAATAATAATAACAATGAGAAACACAGCAAATATCTGACATTCGGAGCTAGTGAGAGAAGAAAACATCACCGGTGACTTGAGGGTCACATACATCGCCATGCACCCATTTTCGTCCATATCCATTACCTGGTCTCTATCCAGGGCATCTTTTTCCCCCTCTTTAGTCTATAGGGCATAATCTTTTCTCAAAATTCTCCTTAAAATCATTGAAACTAAAATCATTGTCATGATGGAGTTGAAAATTGAAAGCCAATGAATCCACTGTTGAACAAAAGGATACATCAAGATGTTTGTCAAATTGATCTTCAAATTTCACATCTGAATTTTCTACTTTACTGACTATGACACTTATATTTCAGTGTTCAGAGCTGGGTTTATTTACCTTTCCTTTACTAGTTCGATTAATGTCAATGATTCAGTCTCCACTAGAACCTATTTCAAGCCTTAGGGGTCCAAGACTGTAGTTTTCTCTTTTTCTTCTGCCTCACCAGCAGTGCCCCGTAAGTTAAGCCATCTGTATACATCTAGCACAGTAGCACTTTCTGACAACACACACAAATGTGTGTCTTGTTTCTTTATCTAAGTCACTTTTACAGTAAGTGGCTGCTATCACATCAGCTTTAAATTTAATATCCAGACTGCTGTATCCCCAAGGCAACTCTTTGAAGGGCTTCTCTGAGAGTTTCATGGTAATGGCTGATACTTCTTTGGAGCCCACACAGAATGAAGGGAAAAGTACTTGCGTATATCTTCATGATTATGACACGGCCCGACACTATTCACCCATAACACAACTTCCTCTTTATCTTGCTACTTGAGTTTTCACCTCTGTCTGCATCTTAAAGCTCTAATCCAGTCTGGGCAGGAGGCAAGAAGGTTGGGGAGACCCATGCAATTGTGGCTGTCTCCTGGTAACATCCATCTCTGGTGGTGTCCTGGCCCCCAGGAGCTGGAGAGCAAGAGGCCCCCTTCCTGGGGCCAGTCCTGCAGCACGGTGTACCCTGATTCTCCCCAGGGCTGCCCACTGCCCCAAAGCCAAGGTCAATCAGCAGATTTCAGGGCAGAGAAAAATATTAGTTTCCTATAAGGATAGATGGACTCAGAGTCAAAATGTCCAAATCCTAATCCACGTGACTGGAATCGTGTCTGAGTTCACTCTCTCCTGGTGGCGCTGCGGCCTACACTGCATTCTGGAAAAGTCACTTCCAACCACATCTGTGGAGCACTTTGCAGACCTTACATGGAGTTGTTCCTGGGGACATTTCTTCTAACACAACAGGGTCTTCTTCCTCAAAGGGTTGCAAGGAGGCCGCAAGTCACTGATCACAACAGGGTACACATAACAGAAAGAAGCCAGGAGCAGGGCTGAAGATTAAGAAGGCTGGGTCAGGGCAGTGGGAGAAGTACAGCTTTGTTGATAAAATGTCATGGAACAGGCACGGAGCTGCAGAGATGACTGTGGTACATGCAGGTTGGGTTTTGTGAGGACGTGACGCGCAGGTGTGTGGGGGGAGGTGAGGCTGAGAGGGAGGTGGGGACCAGAGGCTTGAGCTCAGCCTGGGAGGTGCCAGAGGCCACCCTCCCTGCCTGCTGGCCTCCTGGGGAGACCATGGGGTGAGAAAGGGACCCCCCAGGCAGAACTCTGGGGAAAGACGAAGCCTCATGGGCAGCAGCATGCTCCTCAGCTGCCGTTCCTCCCTCCTTGACAGGTGATGAAATTCTGGAACTCAATGGTGAATCCATGGCCGGGCTGACGCATCAGGGTGCTTTGCAGAAGTTCAAGGTGACTGTTTCTTATCCATATGAGCCAAACTTGGGGCCCGCAGGTAGCAGAACCAAGCTCCGCGCCTCCCCTGCTTCCAGATCCACAGGGTGAAGGGCTGGGACTCTGCACGGCCACCTTGCTGACACTGAGCGAGGGACGGCATGACAGGCCTCAGGGAACAGCAGTGTAGTAGGATGTTTACACCATGCAAGATCTACAAAGCCGCTTAACAGTCCATGCTTTATACTAAGATATTTACAGAGATGTTTTGAGTGTTTAGGACATGAGTGAAAGATATTTTTGAGCCTATATCTAGTTCAAGATTATCTGGGATATATATGTAAATATTATCCATAGCATATATAACGTATGATAAATGCATGATATTTGTATGTTTGTATACATGTCCTATGTAATATGTCCAGTAATACATACACATTTGTACACCACACACAGAGCTGCCCTTCTTCCCACGGTTCAGCGAGCCCAGGTCTGTCACCTGCCTGCTTGAGTCCTGTGACACGTGACCCTCTCTTGCCTTTCAGCAAGCCAAAAAGGGGCTGCTGACGCTCACAGTGCGCACCCGCCTGACGGCGCCTCCCCCCCTGTGTGGCCACCTGTCGCCCCCTCTGTGCCGCTCCCTGAGTTCCAGCACCTGCATCGCCAAAGACAGCAGCCGCCCCTTTGCTGTGGACAGCCCAGTACCTTCTGCCAGTGCCGCCAAGCCCAACTACAGAGTCATGGTGGAGGTGTCCCTGCAGAAAGGTGTGGTGAGGTGCTGGGGCCCTGCCACCTGCTCTGCTCTCTGCCACGTCCCACCCACTGGGTCTCAGTGGGGCCAGCAGCACGTTGCTGATTTGCAGATGTTTGGGTTCTGACACGGGTTAGGACAAAAACAAAGCAAACATAGGTCACAGGCAGAAACGCACACATATGTAGACATGCGCACACACACTAGACAGGAACTAGGGCTTGGCCCCGGGGTGAGAAGTGACCACTTGCAGAACTGAGAGGCCGGTCCACAGCCCAGTTCTGTTTTGTATCCAACCGGAAGCCTCTGAGGCCTCCCTGACAGAGCTGCCAGTCAGCTCGTGCTCTGAATGGGGGGCTCCCAGGGTCTTGCTGAGAGTGGTGGATCATGAGGGAAGGGACGCCCCGACACCATGCAGCCTTCTGGGTCAGACACAGCTGTGAAGCTGGAGAGAAGCAGAGGACTAAGTGGCTGGCAGGGGGGTGGTGCCCTATGCTCCTAGTCCCAGGCACAGTGCCCGATGACGCACATCAGGGGTTCACCCAGGCCTGTGCCCTAGCCTGGCGCAATGCTTGGCACAGGCACTAGGCACACCCAAGCCTGTGTGGTCTGTGCAGTGAGTGCCCTGAGCAGGCACAAGGCCTGAGACAGGCGTGGCCTCGGAGTGCTGCCTTCTCCTGTCACCAGCACCAGAAGCACCTTGGAGGGGGTGTTTAGCTTACTTTGAAAATGCAGTTTCTTGGACTCTGTATTGGGTGAGGCTCAGGGACCTACATGGCACACAAGGGCCCTGGTGATTCTGAGGCCACTGCCCTCCTTTCTCAGGGCTCTAACCTAGTCTGCTCTAACCTAACTGCTCTGTCCTTTGTCCTCACCGAGCCAGACACACCTTACTGTAAACAGAAGTCCTCAGTCCCTGCTGCACTCACCTCTGCCTCCATTAGGAGGCCTCGGTGATGTCACCTTGGAGACCTCCCACTCTTCATTCCTGCCCGTGGCCTGTGCCCCTCTCACCCTTGCCTTGCACGCTGCTTCTCACCCTTGCCTTGCACCTGCCATTACTGCTGGGCTGGCATCTCTGCTCCCTATTTCTCGTCACCCACAGTGTACCTTACATACCATCTCCTCAGGCCTCAAAGCAGTTCCTGCCATTTCCCACCAATTCCCATAACATCCTGAGGTCTCCCTCCCTGCTCACCTCTCCCCCCTCTGTCTTGAGCTGACAGCCTCTCCTCTGATGCTAAGCATCACCCACACAGGAGGACACCCCTCAGACACAGGTGGGGCAGGCACCCTCAGGGACTGACGGAGCCAGACCCCGGTGCTCACCCACTGTGTTCTACCTTCCAGAGGCCGGCGTGGGCCTGGGCATCGGCCTGTGCAGTGTCCCCTACTTCCAGTGTGTCTCCGGGATCTTCGTCCACACGCTCTCGCCAGGATCTGTGGCGCATCTGGATGGACGGCTGCGGTACATCCTCCCTTCTTTGGGTCTCGTAAAAGAGGGAGAAACACAGAACTGGGGCCCGGGGTGGGGATAAGACCTGTAGGGTGACCAGTGACCAAGAGCCCAGCTTCTCAGTGTCTGCTGCTACTAGTGTCAAAGTCACCTATGCCCTGGGTTCAATTCCCAGTGTCTCAACCCCCTGGGAAGAAAAGCATGTGGCATCTCAGAACTTCACCTCAGAGCTGCTGATTCAGGCCCAGGAATATTCGCACAAGGCAGGTGGAGAAGGTGGCCTTGGCAAACAGTATGCAACAGGAAACTCATTTAAGTCCGAGTTAACGAATATCAGATTTACGGGGACAGAAGCAGGAGCTTTCTAAGCAAAACACTGGTATAAACAAGGTTTTGTGTGGCATGAATGTAGCTGGGGATTGTGGTCCACTCCTGTGTGTCCCCACCCAAGAGCAGGGGCAGGAGACAGTTGTGGTGGAATGAAAAAGCCATCTCCAAAGGAGACAGAGGGAAATCTTTGCCTTCAGTCTCTACTCACCTAGCTCGGGCCTGCAAGAGCTTTTATCTCCAGGGGGAGCGGGGAAAGTATACAATGAGGAGATAGACATGAAGTTTCTGCAGTTTCATCTCCTGGCCACTGCTGGCTTCCTTCCTCCTTTGTAGAAAACTGGACCCCAACCTCCTAGGGCCAGCACCTGCAGATTTCTTTCAACAGCAGGACCATTTCTCTAACAGCAATGTTACCTCTATGTCTATTTATCTAAAATGGAGGAGGCCACACTTAGGCTTTCTGATGAAGAAGCTGGAGAAGCAGACCATCTCTAAGAGAAACAGTTGAAGATTATATTGTATTACATTTTTCAGTACTAGGGATTGAACCTAGAACCTTCACACTGGCTATATCCTCAGCCTCTCTCTCTCTCTCTCTCTCTCAAATTTTGAGCCAGGATCGCACTAATTTACCCAAACTGGGCTTGAACTTGGATTCTCTTGCCTTGACCTTCTAGCATTCTAAGATTACAGATTTGTACCACCATGGCCAGCTTAAAATCCTAAATTTTAAAGATTTTTTTCCTACCTTCTCAGATATATAAAATATGTTTAGTCACATGCCAGAATGTTTCTTCATCAATACCTTCTAAGAGAAGTATGAGCTAAATTTTCTTTTCAAGTGGTCTAATTTTGATCAAAATATTTTAACTTAGTTTAACTCATTACAGTGCTTTGTACTCACTCTGATGTTTGGATACAGTAAAAGTGCATCTTTGGCTTGGACTGGGCTTTGTTAATCGGGAGAGTTTTGTGGTGCCTTTAAGTTTCTCCAGAATGGTGGTGGCATGCGGTAGGGCAGGCCCTGCTGAATAGGCATCTTGGTAGAACTTCTGAATTAAACAGGCTTGTTGCTCCCTGCAGGCAGGTAGCAGCAGGCTTACGGGGATGCTGTGTTGGTTACTTGGGATATAATCACAGGGTCAGGGAGATGCCTGATGCTTTATCTCTGAGACCCTCAAAAGACATTGTGCCCCTTGGGCCTGTAGTCTGGGAGGAACTGTCCAGGATGCTCCTATTTTTGGTGGCCTTTGAAGCTACAGAACAGTGGTCCTTGTCATGTCAAAAAAATACAAATTTTCTTAGCATCAAGAGACCTGAGTGCCCTTTTTGTCTTGCTGATGACCATCTGCATGGTCTAGAAACTGCAGCCTGGCATCTGTTGTTTTTTAAATAAAGTTTTATTAGACTAAAGGCACACACAGTACATGCATGTGTTTATCAATAGTCTGGCTGCAGCTGTCACTGTATGATAGCAAACTCGAGTAGTAGTAACAGGGGTGAAGTGACTTATACAATCTATAGTACTTATTGTTTATAGAAAGCGTCAATCTCTAAGCTAGGCTGTATTAGTAAAATAAGTTTACATGGTGCCTCAGTTTCCTCACCTCTCATAGGGAAAAGTTTTGGACTGTACAGATCCTCCATGTATAGGTCCAACCCTATCTTCTCTACTTCATTCCTTTTTCTGTTTAGACAGCTGGGTTAGTTTTCTGTTACCATAAGCAATACCTGAGTTAGTTAATTTATAAGAGAAAAGATTTCATTTGCTTCCTAGTTTTGGAGGTTCTGGTCCATGTCCATTGGTAGCTGTTGCTTGTGGGGAGCTATAGTGAGGCAGTAGACCATGGCAGAAGCTGGGGACCAGGCCGTCTGCACTTACCCAACCATAGGTGTTGCCAGGAACACCCGAGCCACTTGACAGCTAAACTAGCAATTCCTAGCACAACCCCTTTGATCCTGCTGACATTCCACTTAGGAGAGGACATGATAGGCTGCACCATGGCTAATCAACTGGTAAATCCCTTAGATCAGGTAAATTATGACCTCCATCTTGGTTGGGGGAACTTAAGTGGGACAACGAGGAGAGAAAAGTTCCATTAGATTTTCTGTTCTTGTTCACATGAAATGCAGGAAGTGGAGGCAGAAACTCCTCAGCCAACCCTGTCCTGCATGGTGGTTTGATCTCTAGAGAGGTTTAGTGGGTGATGCGGATTTTAGATATCACCCTACTCTGGTTAGAGAAACAGGGAGATGACATTCCAGATGGCTTCCTGATGGCTTCCCGTTGGTATTTTTGCAGGTGTGGTGATGAGATTGTGGAAATCAATGACGCCCCTGTGCACTGCATGACACTCAATGAAGTCTATGGGGTCCTGAGTCACTGCAATCCTGGTCCTGTCCCCATCATCGTCAGCCGACATCCAGACCCCCAGGTAACATCTTGCTCACTGTTTCTTTTTTTTTTTTTTTTTAGGTTTTTGGAGACAGGGTCTCGCTTTTGTGATTCAGGCTGGCCCTGAGCTCAGCCTCAAACTCACATCACAATCCTCCTGCCTCTGCCTCCCGAGTGCTGGGATTACAGGCGTGAGCCACCACGCCCGGCACTGTGGTATGTGGTACTGGTTGCTGCTGGGTGTGGGTCTCCACACCCAGTATTGTTATATGGTTACCGGGGAATCGAACCCGGGTCCTTGCGCTTGCGGGACAGGCGCCGGAACCACTGAGCTAACTCCCCGGCCCCTTGCTCACTGTTTCTTTACTCAAATTAGAACAAGAAATAGATAGAAATGAGACACTGCTGGCTAGAGTTTGGGTTCAAATCCCCAAGAACCTGCTCCAACTTCCTATGGTAACAAATGTCTGCACCAGAAGCAGTTGGCGTCAACATAGGAAGCTCTTGAAGCTGGGGTACAAGCTCCAGGGCAGGAAGGTGAAGACCCAGGGTCCCAGTTCTTAGGTACAAAGGATTCATTTATTCCTTCACGTAACCAGTAAGTGTCCTTGAGCAGGATCTCTGGTAGGGGAGAGGAAGATGCAAAGGCAAGTCCCAGCTTTGTCTCAGCTCACAGCTTCACCAAAGACCCTGACACAGAAGTAAATGCAATCTAGAGCTATATGTACTATGGAAATCCAGAAAAGAAAGGGGTATAAAACAAGAAATACCAAAGGTTATTTTTCTCCAGAGAATCTGAGGGAGATCCTTACAGGGATAAGAACACCAAGGTCAAAGTAGAGTTAAGAAGGGGCCTGTCCCTCAGGAGAGTGGTGGACAGGGCGGGGCTGGCTTGGGGATGTGAGGGAGGGTTGACTGAGGACCGATGTTATCTGGTAAGGCAATGAGGTTACATTGTAAAGGGCTTTACACAAATTGCTAGTTTGTGTTTTATTCTGTGCATACTGAGCACCTACAGAAGGCCTACAGCTACAGATGGAACGTGTTCAATTTGTATTTCTTGACCTTTGGTGCATTGTAGAGGACAGGAGAGAGCGGGCGGAGCGTGGATCTGTAGGAGGAAGGAAGCAGATGGGGGCTGAACTAAGCAGCAGATGTGGGGAGACTCAGAAAGCAGAGGCAAAAGAGGCTGCTCTGGGAGAGAACTGACAATGCCTGCTAGCTGGCTGGCTGGCTCTGAGTTGGGAAAGACGGGTCAGCCTGGGAAGACTCGAGTGTTCTGAGACAGGGACGGAGTGGTGGTGACTCCTCCCTCTGTGTGGGATGACAGGAGGCGGAGGTGCTCTGGGATGTCCGGATGGAGATGCCTGGCAGACAGCTGGATTCAGGCTGACAGTGGCTGTGAGATTCAGACTGTAGCTAGAGGTGGACATGGTGAGACCCTGGGAGTAGATCACGGTCTCTACTGTTGTAGGCTGAACACTTCTCTAGTGGTGCCAGGCACGTTGCCACACACGAGCCCTCTGAAGTTGGCAAGCTTTTCCCTCTCCAATTTACATACATGGAAACTGAGACCTAGAGAGTAGAAAGGACCACAATTGTGGTTGACTGGAAAATAGAGCAGCTAAGATTTAACTCACCCAAGCCTGTGCTTTTAGCTAACAGATTGTAATAAAATAGCACAGAAAATGGAATAATGGCAAAGCCCAACTCTACAGTCTTAAAATACACAGTAGATGGAAAGTTAGCCATTGTGGACCAAGGCTAACATAGCAGAGCAAGGAAACTAACTCCTCACCGGAAGAAAGCAGTGATTGACCTAAATTTCTGGGCGATAGAAGGAAACAGCTCATCTGTGCCTCCTGCTGCCTGTGCATGGTGGCGAAAGCTGCTGTCAGGACATCAGAACATGCGGACAGAGGGCAGTAGGAACAGGGCCGGAGGGAAGGCAAACAGCAGATGCAAGAAGAGGCCACAGGAGGTGAGGACCTGGGGCGGGGGGAGGGCCTTAGTAGCTGGGATGTGGGGGGCAGGCCAGAAAGGACAAATGGGGCATAGGCCAGACGGGAGAGACTCCCTGGGCAGAGGTGGAAAGTCAGGGAGAGGCCCTGGGCTCAGCGCCAAGGAGTAATTGGCATCTAGTCTTCGGCTTCCTATGGGGAACTTGTGTAGTTTACCCAGCCCCTTGGAGCCTTTGGCTCCTCAAGTCTGAAGGAATTGGAGTGTGGTCTCTACCTAACAGGAGCACTGTAGATAGCAATAGTCATCTCTTAGTAGTCTGAAGTAGGAGGATTGTAAGTTCTAGCCCAGCCTGAGCAACTTATTATTATTATTGACCTAGTAAACCCCCATCTCAAAAATAACATAAAATAAAATAAAATACCAGAGATATAGCTTCATGTGAAGTTCTGGCTTCAATTTCCAGTAGTGAAAAAATAAAATAAAAAAGTTTTGCTTATTGTCAAGCATTACATCTAGTGTTTTATTTATTTATTTTTTACTATGGTAAAATATACCTAACACACGATTCACATTTTAAAGTGTAGAGTTTAGTGACACTAATCACATTCATAGCATTCTGCAGCCATCACCCCCAGGTCTCATTTTGCAAAACTGAACCTCCACCCCTAGCAAACAGTTCCCTGTTTCTACTCCTTGACACCCTGGAACTCACTCTTCCTTTTTCTCTTTCTATGATTTTGACTTCATGGCTCACTTAAGTGGAGTCACGCTGTAACTTCTCTGATTATTTCACTCCTTCGTTATGTAGCCTGGCTCTGAACTTTCTTCCTTTTAAGGCTGAATATTATTGTATACTTCCATGGCATTTTCTGTACCCTTCCATCTGTTGCAGAGTCAGTGAGTACTCTGGCCTTTCAACAATGCTGCAGTGGATGTGGTGTGCAGATATCACTCTGAGAACTGATTTTAATTCTTTTGTATATATTTCCCACATTAGAATTACTGGACCATATGGTAATTCTGTTTTTAATTTCTTAAAGAAGCCTAAATATTGGTTTCCGTAGAGGTGGCACCATTTATATTCCCATCAAAGGTACCTAAGGGTTGCAATTTCTCTACATCTTTTCCAGACTTGACAATTTTTCTTTTCAGCCTAATGCTCTACCAACTGAGCTGTTTGGGCTACTCAGGTCTGTTGTATTTTTTTGACAGTAGCCATCCTCGTGGGCAAGTGTAGTTTCTTATTGTGGCTGAGATTTACACTTTTCCTCTGTTTTCTGGTCATCAGCCTATCTTCTTTGGAGAGTTATCTGTTTAAGATCTTCACCCATGTTTAAATAGAAGGTATTCTTGTTGTTGAATCATAGGAGTTTTTAAAAAATGTATCCTGGATTTGGACCCTTTACACACTCACAATCTATGAATATTCTCTGCATTGCTTCTACTTTCTCAGCTGGCCCTATGTTGCCCAAAGGTTTTTAATTTTGATGTCATCTAATTTATCTATCTTTTCCTTTTCTTCTTACAGTTTTTGTTTCAAACTATTTATTTTGTTAAACACCTTATCTCTGGACTATAAAGTAGGCTCTATTTTCCTGACTATTTTATGGAAGACAAAATTGAGGCACTGAAGAGTAATTAGATGATCTGTATGCCTGTTGTTACCAGACAGTGGGAGAGCCATGACTTGAGCACAAATCCCGTAACTCCAAGACGCACGCTAGCTACTGCTGCAAAACAGCTAAAGACCTGTGAAGCATAACATAAATGATGATAGTGCTGTGATGGTCGTGACATTATGGATGGTGACAGTTCCAGGACAGCATTACCAAAGAGGGCATGACTTGCAGAGTCAAACTGTGACATATCACACAGTGAGCTGAATGGTGGGGCACTGAGAGGAAATACTCTGGGAACTTCTTCACTGACAGGCTGGAGATCATCTGAAAGACAACTATACCATCAATGACAGTGTGTCTGTCAGCTATATGCAGTGTGAGGTGGGAGGAAAGAGCCCAGAGCCCACGGGCATGACTAGTAGAGCACGCTGAGCCTGATGCAGGATTTCCACTGTTTGAGGGGCTGGTTGATATTTTCTAGGTCTCTGAACAGCAACTCAAAGAAGCTGTGACTCAGGCTGTGGAGAACATCAAGTTTGGAAAGGAGAGGCACCAGTGGAGTTTGGAAGGTAAAGTGTGCAGGGAATCCAGATTGTCAGCTTGGCTGATAAGACTCCTGGAAAGGTGATGGGACCAGGGGGCACCATACTCATAAGGGGATTAATCCCCTCATGTTCATAGCTGAATATGCTCCTAGGAAGTGAGGCCATGCTAGAGGAGGTGTGTCTCTTGCTGTCCCTCTTCCATTGTGCTCTGTTTCTTGCATATCATAAAGTGTGGAGCTTTGCTCCACCATATCCCTCCTCCATCATGTTTCTGCTTTGAGTCACCTGACCATGGACTGAAACCTCTGAAACCGTGAGCAAAAAACAAGCCTTTTGTGTATGTAATTTGCGGATGTCAGAGAGTTTGTCTCAAACACAGGAAAGCTGACCTATACGTAAAGGAAATAGTGAACTTGGACCTGAAATGTCTTTGCCGTCTTCAAAAGTTCAGAATGTAGCCAAAAAGTCCATCTATGCAGCAGGACTGTGTGAGAGGACTCACTGCAGAGAGGCAAGATACATAGACAAGAATTGAAAGCTAGGAGCCCATCAGCTAAACTTGGTTCACATTTCTGCTTTGGTTGGAAGGTACAAAGTTTAAATACTTCTATATGAATTGTTTTATATGTGGCAGCCACTCCTCTGGTTCCCAATGGTACCTACCACTCCCTTCATCTCCTATGAATTTGTCTTTCACACACATTGCCCCTGTGTACATTTGAAGTTATGAACACTAGCTATACAAATAAAAGCTTGTGAAATACTATCTAACATATATTGAGTGTCTTTAATGCTAGACTCCTAATTTGTACTTTATTTCATTAAATGTCCACATCTAATTTTCAAACCTGATTTATAGAGTAAAGTAGGGCCCTGAGAGGCTTGTTTTCCTGAAGTTACACCAACAGTGTGCAGAGGACCTAGGAAGGGCACCTGGCCAGCTGGCTGCTATGCCCAGTAGCTGAGCATAAAGCCAAGGAATCATGAGACAGCTATCCAGGAGAACAATGAGCAACCATTTGTACCTGCATTTACAAGAATATTCAATGAGATGGGATAACATTCAGAGAAAAAGGAAGGACCTCTGATTTTATTTCTACTACGTCCTATTATTTTAGCCCATCCAAGGTGTGTATATGCTCAGCAAAGCTGACAGAGAACGTCACCAGGATGTTAGCAGTGGTTGTTACTGAATGATCAGACCTAGGAAGCTGCAGACTTTCATGCCTTCTTTCCTGTGGCTGTTTTCTCAGATAAGGAAGTGTTATTTTATGAGTAGGAAAAGGCAAAAGAAAACTTCAGTGTGAATTTGAATTAAGATCTAGACTGTCTTTGGTCTTCTCCTGTGACCTGGATGTCCCCCATGGGGAGCAGGGTGCTCTCACTTCCTTGTGCTGTGCCCTCATGAGAGGACATTTGGGCAGGTACCCTGGAGAGAAGGCTCTCAGGGGTGTGTGAATGCTTTTGGGAGATGATCACAGGGCAGGGAACCAGGAAGAAGGGCTGCAGTGGGAAAGGGAGGGAGAGAGTGCCTAGGGCCTTGCTTCATCTTCAACAGGAAAGAAATGGTGACCTCTGGGGACAGAGTTCAAAGTCCCTTCCTGTCTGTCTTCTTCCCGCCTGTCCTCTGCCCATCTGTCTCCCAGTCACCTATTTTGGTCTCACCTTTTCTGTTTCTGTGGCACTAATCCTCAAGCAAACCCACCAAGTCTGGAGTTAAGATTCTCTCTTTATTGGTGCAGAAGTGGTGTTGAGCACTGACTCTGCGATGGAGTTTGGCATAGAGATGTCCTTTCCCAAAGCACCATGGGAAGGAGGGGAGAAAGCAAGGCTGGGCAGAGAGAGGGAAGCTGCACTCAGCCAGCCCCTGAGCTCTGCAGCTAATGCAGCCTGGGACGAGGCCACCCAGCTAATGCAGCCTGGGACGAGGCCACCCAGGAAGGCAGCACCTCACAGCTGAGGTATCCCTGGAGGCAGCACCCTCTGGAAACCACCTGCCATCAGTCTCCTGACTGCTGGGCCACCAGACCTCTCCTGGCTGGGGAATCTGACTAGCACATCTCTGTACTCATCGCATGTGGGCACAGGAAGGCTGGATGGTTTGCCCAACACAAAGCCATACCGCTGTCCGTGTCCAAACCCAAGTTGGCCTGAGCACATCAGCCCAGGGCTGCCAAGCCCTGCCCCACAGCTCAGGGTCATGGTCCTCTGTTTCCTTGCAGGTGTCAAGAGGCTGGAAAGCAGCTGGCATGGGCGGCCCACCATGGAGAAGGAGCGGGAGAGGACCTCGGTCCCTACACTCCGCAGGGCGCAGAGGGCCATGGTCCGCTCCAGCAGTGACAGCAGCTACATGTCAGGGTCCCCGGGGGGCAGTCCTTGCAGTGGCAGCACTGAGCAGCAGCCCTCTTGCCCTGGAGGCACACACAGCACAGGCCCGGCCCCGAGGCTGCCCCAGGAGAGCCCAACGCTGCCCAGTGGCCTGAACAGCCACTCACCCCTGAGGCTGAAGAAGTCCTTTGAGATCCTGGTGAGAAAGCCCACATCTTCCAAGCCCAAGCCTCCACCCCGAAAATACTTCAAAAGTGACAGCGAGCCCCAGAAGAGTCTGGAATGCAGGGACAACTGCTCAGCCCCTTCCAGGCATGGCTCGCCCACCTGTGGCCAGGTAAGAGGGCCTGTCCTCCTGCACAGCACACAGCTGTTCCTGAGCAGTGCAGTGGGTGCAGGGACAGTCCCAAGCTTGTCCCTCATGGCAGAAAGGCTGGTGCTCAGGGGTGGAGGGAAGATTCACTGGACACATAGAGTTGATGCTGGGCAGAGTCAGAATGGAAGCCCTGGCCTTGCAGGTGGGCTTCTGGCTTCTTGTCCCTGAGGTAAGAATCTGAGGGTCCCTCTGTGGGGTCACTGTCACACTCACAGGAATGGGGAAGCAGCAACGGTCCCACAGGACTCTGGTGACAAAGACAAGGCAGTCTCTGTACACCACTGTCAGGTGCAGAATAGTTACCTAAATAGTCACCTAAAGGAGCAGGATAAAGGTGTCCTCCTTTTTAATCACTCCCATCTGATTGTGAGAAACTGGGCCCTGCCTCTCCCTAGGTAGCTCTGCTTCTTTGGCTGGGGGTTTAGGGGAACTGCAGTCCCTAACCCAGGTCTCCTCCCAGCCGCTACATGACATGTCTGATATCTGGGGCACAGTGTGCAGCACTGCGCCAGTCCCTCTGTCAGGCCTCTCACAGGAAGGCGGAGAGACTGGAGAGAAGCTCTGTGATGTGAGGTCTCATGCACAGGCTTCATTCTGAGTCTGCTGGGTGTCCTGTCTCAGCTCAGCCTTGCAGAGGGTAGAGGTATTGGTCTGTCACACAGAGGGCAGAAGTGTTGGTCCCTTCCACACAGAGGCCTGAGGTATTGGTCCCTGTCACACAGAGGGCTGAGGTGTTGGTCCCTGTCACACAGAGGGCGGAGGTATTGATCCCTGTCACACAGAGGCCTGAGGAGCTGCTCCCACTCTTGCTCTGGGTCTCCCAGCCGCTGCTGCTCTATCAGCTGGTGGACGGAGGCCTCGGGGGTCAGCTAGGACGGGTTGCACTGAAGGCTGATAGGTGCCAAGGGGCACGGAGCCCCAAGTGATGGAATCAGAGTGGCTTGAGGGAGGGCACAGTGTGTGGAGGGCCACAGGGCAGAGGGAGGAGGAAGCCAGGGTATGGGCAGGATGCAGCTGGAGAGCCCTTGGCAGGTATCAGGGTGGCTCTGTCTCTCTTCTCCCCATCACCCACTTCCTTTTGGGCTGAGATCCGAGTCCAAAAGGCAAATCTACAATGGAGGGCTGAGAAGCCAGGGTATTGCCTTCCTCTGGGAAACTCTGAAGGGAGAAGAGGAGCTGTCACCGATGTGAATGTGGCCACCTGGCCAAGTAGGGCCAGGACGAGGGAAGGACTGTCCCCAGGTAAGCTGGTGTGAGGAGCAAGTGAATTTAGAGAAGGCTGGGCAGAGCCACGCCTCACTGGGAGCCTGCTCCCAAGCAGCTGCCCTTGCCTTCCCTCCACCTCTGCTCCTTCCTGTCCTCCACCTGTGGCACTGTCCCTGGGATCCTGGTAGCACAGAGGCCCTTTGCTCTGCCCTCTGCTTTTCCCATGTGATCAGCAGACCCAACTCCTACAATCTGTCGGCAAAGCCCAGCCAGCACAGCATCCTTGAGAAGGGGCTGGGTGCTGGAGGAAAGGGGCAGCACACACAAGCAGGAAGTGGTCTGCTGGATGCCACTCCAAGTCCCTTTGGCCGCTCCTAGTCACTTCTTAGTGGATGTTGTCCTCTGTGGCCCACTGTGCAGCCTCCCTCCTCCCCTCTCCTCTTCCTTCTGATTTCCCCCCTTTCCTCCCTCCTTTGTTCCCCTGAAGTCTTCTCCCCAACATCCTGAGATCCTTTCTGAGTGGCAAGGACATCCCAGAATCTTTCCATCCACTGAAGGATATCTCACCTCCCTTATATTGTAGTTTCTTTAGAAATAGTCTGTCAAAAGTATTCCAGGTTCTTGTCTCAAACAAAGAATTAAATGAAACAAGCAATAGATTTTATTTATTTATTTGAAAAGTTCAGGGTGAATGGCTACGGGAGAAACTAGCTCTTCGGAGTGAACGTGGGCTAACAAAGAGAAATAGGCGGTCCAAGCCAAAATAAAATTATACATCGAGTCTGAGAAGCACTGTGGATGGACAGCCATGCAAACGCATGCACAGTATGCATTTCTGTGATGGCCAGCTCTTCCTATCCCATCCACATCTTGCAGGAGCTCCTGAGAAGTTCTACATACGGGTCCTTGCGTTGCCCTGGGATTTCATGATTGACAGGTCCCCCTCATTTCCCCAGCCAGCTTTGCCATACCCTATCTCCTATAATACCTTTGCAAACAAAATTACTTTGGGGATATTTTCCTCAATCAAATAACAATGCTTCCCTTTAAAAAAAAATGGTGCCAATCTTCACTTGTATTTCAAAAACAACAATGTTGTGCCTCCCTTCTGTGCTAAACCCGCATCTCCAGTATTTTTCCTTATTTCTCTCTCCCTCCCTCATCCAGCAAGCACTGTGCCAGGAAACACTTGCCAGAAAAAAAAATCTGTGTAAAATCAAAATTACATCATGAGCTAATTTTAAAAGCCTACCCTGAAGAGGATGCCACTTCGGATGTACCAATTTGAAGTCAAAGCGCACTTGAGTCTCTTCCAAGACCTGCGGTGGCTCTGAGGAGCATAGCTGGCATCAGTTGCAGCTGCCTAACAAAGGGCCAGCAACCTGCGGTTATGGACAATGACCACATTACATTTTCCTGCCGAGTGACAGTAAATTTCCAGTGTGACAAGAGTCTTGCAGACCATCAAGTTATACAGTTAGGCAATGCCACAGCCAAGCCTTGTGTTTTAAGAAGATGAGTTCAAGAAGCCCAAGTAGGACCCCCAGCATTTCCCAAATGCGTTCTAAAGGCTGAGCTCTGTGGTGGGGAATCTGAGAAAATGCAGGGATGTATGATTGGATTTCTGACTTCTGTATACCTTTCCTTCTCGAAGAACGTTGTTGTCACTGCAGATAACACATTTCAGACCTTGGACATTTGCCATCTCTTTTTAGTCCCAGAGGATGTCTAGCTCTCCCTTCCCATGTGTGGGGAAGGAAGGCTGCAGCCCAGCCATGCACCTAGTGCCATGTTGCTCTGGAGCCCTTAGACCATGGCACCCCCAGCCCAGCTCAGCTCTGTTCCTCCTACACACAGCCGGACAACCAGGCACCCATTGCATGACATCTCCTTGTCCTTTCTGGGGTGCAGTCGCCCGTTCCCAGAAACACTTTCACTCTGTCACTCTGTCTGGGAGATTCTCATCCTGTAAGAAGCTTTCCGGTGATGCCAGGTGAAACTGACCTAGTGCACCTGGCACCCCACTCATGCTGGTGATCAGCCACAGTTCTGCCTGCTTACCTGGTACCAGGTCTGGCTCCTCCAGGGCCACTCTTAGCGGGACGCTAAGGCTGCATTGCACTCTGTGGGCAGGCAGTTCTGCAGTGAACAGATGGGGTCCCAGGTGCTACAGAGGGGAGCCGAGCATGGGCTCCAGTAATGTCATGTTTGGCAGGCTGCTTGCTAAGGGTCTAATCCTGAGAGGCAATGGAGAAAGCAGCCCACAGGTGTGCTCCTGAGTGTTCCAGCCTTAACTCAAGGACACTTCCTCTGCCATGAGGAGTCCGCAGGCTCTGTGCTCTCCTGGGGGCAGGGACATGTGCTTATAAAGAAGCACCAGGACCTCCACACCCGAGCCCCTTGTCCCTATCATGAAGAACCAGAGTGGGCGCCAGGCTGGTGGATGTCAGAGGATAGGTGGGTGCCTGGGAGGTGTCCTGACCATGCAGGAGAGGAAGGGACCCTCTCCACATGGCTGCGGATGACTTTTCCATCAAAGGTGGCTTCATAGCTGCTCTCCAGCCTGCATCACTGCGCACCTCTCCTTCTCACAGCTGGAGGCCTCCGTTTTGACACAGTCTTGCTTCCTGTTTACACCACAGGAAGGCAGCGAGAGACTGCCACTGCCACCGCCACCGGAAGACACCGTGGGGAGAGTTCCCTGCACTGCCGCTGGCTGCTCAGGACCTGGAGTCAGCCCACTGGCCCCATCTTGTTCAGAGGGCGAGCTGAGGAGGAGAGCCAGCCCAGGTGAGTGCGCAGGGAAGTCTTCCTGAAGGAAGGGACTCGTGGAGAAAGCTCTGGTGTGAGAGTGAGAGTTTGCATTGTGGCAGCTGGTAAGCGTGCTGAGAGTTGGGGTGCAGGGAAACTCCTGGTTGGACTGTGATGCTGGGGCTGGGATGCAGGCCAGTCTAGTGGTCAATAGGAGAGTGGCCATGGGAAGAGGTCAGAGACACAGGGCTCCTGGGTAGCCCCTGCTGAGGGCCAGCTGCATGCAGAACTTCCAAGTCAGAACAGAGTAGGGAAAGCACAAGTGCTGTTTTGCTGGTAGTCACCTCCCCTGAGAGGTGGGCAGCAAGGGTGTGTCTGCAGGCATGCCTGGCAGTGCTGGGATGTGGCTCAGGGGCTTCAGCACAAGATTGCAGGGTTTGGAGGCAGGAAATCCTGGGTCAATGCCTCATTCTTCATGATTCTGGACAGCTTGCCTTTGAAGCAGCTCTTCACTCATTGTCAAGGTGTAGAGCACATAGAATTCCAGCATGTGACTTAATTCAGCTGTATACATGAAATGCTGGATTGTGATGCTCTGTGTGGGGTGCAGGGGGTGGGGGCGTGAGACCAATCAGTCCTTCCAGTGAGGAGATCCTGTTGTGGCAAAGAAATAGATATGTAGGCTACAAACCATATGCCTGTCTGAGTAGCACTATAGGAAATCAGAGGAGAGCCTCTGGAGAGCTGAGGGACAATGAAAATGGACAGATTCAGCACATCTCATGAAGCAGGTCTACCACTTGCTTATCTTAGTCATCCCAATTGAGGAACAGCCGGGGAACGCCTTGGTCCCCGCCCGCTTTACAGAGTTTGCCTACATGAGATTTGACTCAGATTCCAGCACAATTGTCCCTTGCAGCTAAGCTATTTATCAGCACAGAGGCAGGCAGAAGGGGCTGGACTTGCTGGCTGAAGTCCTAGAGCCTGCAGTACCCATCCAGGGCTTCGAGCATGCAGAGTTTTACCCCATATTATGAAGATTTAGCATTGTTTGCTTCCTTAGCATTGAGACAAGGCAGGAACGTCCAGGAAATGTGGAGTCTCAGTGTCATCAAGCTTCCTCTACCTGGAAACTTTAGTCTCCTCAAATGGGCAAAATTCTCTCTATCGAGTGAGGTAATCCATGACCTGAGAATAGGTGTCTACCTATACTGTAAGGTGGTGTAAACTCAGGACTGCAGAGGGGGCAGATCAACTTGGGAGCCATTGACTGAGCAGGAGAGAACAGAGAGCTGGGTTGGCTGGAACACCCTCTACAGGCAGGTGTGGTCAGCTTGCCTCACAAGGACAGGGCAGTCCAAACTAAATATGGTGGCACCTACGACCTTTGGCTTACAGGTTTAAAAGGTAACCGAATTACTTGGCTTTCACTGTTGACCCAGCCATTTGGGAGGCTATTACAAGCATGAGTGGGCAACCAGGAGGCGTGGGGTCTTCTCCTGCCTCTGCCATCAGCATGTCCATCCTTCTTGAAGGTTGGGGTTCCTCGGTGTAAAATACCTGAGGTTGGGCCACAAATTTCCTGGAGGCACCTCCCAGAGTGGAGCACCAGATGCTGGAAGTTGGACCCTCCCTGGGCCTCCCATCCTGTGAGGCGGTCCTTTAGTCAGATGGCACCACAAAACCATGGCCAGCTTGGCATGCCCATCTTCTGCTCATCTCCTCTTCCACAGTCCTCCTTGCTATTCAGCTTTGAAACTAGAATTTAAGAATAAAAATTGCCTTTGAAGTAATGTCACGCATAGCCCAGGCTTTGTTTCTTCTCCCCAGTGACACCAGGGTCCCCCATAAAAACCCGGCTGCTGAAGAGGCAGGCTCGCATGAACTGTAGCTTTGACACCACTGCCGAAGACCCCTGGATTAGGATTTCAGATTGCATCAAAAACTTATTCAGCCCCATCATGAGTGACAGCCACAGCCACATCCCAATGCAGCCCAGTGTCAGCCTGGGTGGAGACAGCTCGAAGAGTCTCTTGGATGGGAATCCGCCCAGGCTGGACACTGCCAATGGGGCACCCAGAGTTTACAAGTCAGCTGACAACAGCACTGTGAAGAAGGGCCCTCCTGTAGCCCCCAAGCCGGCTTGGTTTCGCCAGAGTCTAAAAGGTCTGAGGACTCGAGCTGTAGACCTAAGACGGCTTCCTGACTCAGCCTCATCCACCCAGTCCACCCAGCTGACCTCTAGCTCCAGGGAGTCCCCGGTGCCTCTCCCAAGGGCCACTTCCTCCATCAAGCAGAGAATCAGCTCCTTTGAAACCTTTGGCTCCTCTCAGCCACCCCACAGAGGCATCCAGAGACTGAGCCTGCAGTGCTCCTCAGGGGAGGCCCCCATGCCTCCAGGGAAGCCGGAGGGAGGCCAGGCTTCTAGCCTGTTGATCCGAGAAGCTCTGATTTCTGCTGAGCACAGGCAGCCAGGGCAGGAGCAGGTGTCCCCAGGTATCCCGGTGGTCTCAGAGGCTGGTGCCACAGGTGCGGCCACATCCCCTCCTGCCGGGCAGCAGCCTACTCTGAAAACTGTCTCCACTGCCCCTGACCCCCTCACGGGGCTGCTGGGCACACAGAGGGAGGACGCTGAGGGCCGGATCCTCAAGATGCCCAGTCAGCGTGCGCGGAGCTTCCCCCTAACCCGGACTCAGTCCTGCGAGGTGAGGCTGCTGGACGAGAAGAACAGCAAGCTCTATTCCATCAGCAGCCACGTGTCCTCGGCTGTCATGAAGTCCCTGCTGTGCCTCCCCTCTTCAATCTCCTGCAGCCAGCTGGCCTGCAACCCCAAGGAAGGGGCTGCTCCAAAGCCTCTGGCCAGTGAAGACTCTGCCACAGGAAGTTCAGAGTCTGCAGCCCTGGACACCGGCTTCTCGCTCAAGTGAGTGTCCACGAGGGTCCACCATGCTCTCCATTGCTTTGCTTTCCTAGTTGTCTTCTAACCCTTCATATCACTTTAAGATTTTCTCAGATGTACTAGCTAAAAGATTGTTCCGCCTCTCCTTTTGTGAGTGTGTGTGTACACATGTGCACACATGTGCACGTGCACTACATCTGTGCCTTCCACATTAGGAAGAAGTTTCCATCACACCTCACATCAGGAGAGATGGGAGTGTGAGGCAGGGATACAAGACGCCCCCTAACAACTTTTCCACAGAGATTTCCATGGGGGTCAGGACATCTGGTTCTTACACTCACTCAGGTGCTGACATGCCAGCCTTGAGCAGGTTCCTCCTCGCTTAGCTGCAGTTTCCTTTCTGGCTAAAAACAGAGTGTGGACAAGCCACTTTCCAGGGCTGGGGCTAGCAGAGGTGCTCTGTGGATCCTGCTGTAGGGCGGGGCTTTGCTCTTAAATCAGTGTAGCTCTCCATCTGGTAGTTTTACGTATTGTTTTTATGCTGAGGAGAAATAATTTCTTGCATCAAATAATAGAATGACCACGCCTTGAATTATGCAATCAGTATCATGCAATAAACAGTAGCTCTCATCAATACTATTATTCATTGCTTGCTATGGAAGTCTTTCAGAGCTGAGAGAATACACAGAAGGTCTTGCTGAACCCAAGGAAGCCGAGGATGGGGACCATGGCTCCTCTCAGTCCGGCCAGTCCGTCATCTCCCTGCTGAGTTCAGAAGAGCTGGAAAACCTCATCGAGGAAGTGAGAGTTCTGGATGAAGCAACTTTGAAGGTAGATGCCGCTGTAAGCGTGCAGAACGGCAGGGCTAGGGGGTGCTGGCTGTGGGGTCACCAGAGGTTCAGAAGAGCTCAAGATGGGAAGCAACTCAAGAAGCCCCAGACTGGAGGCTCAAGAAGGCAGCTCCCAGGGTTTCCCACACACTCGGGGATTTGTGTTCAGCGCAGGGAGTCCTTCCCATCCTGATTTCTTGCATCTCTTTGTTCCTTTTTAAATGATAAAGGCTGAAGTGCTCAGCGCCTAAGTGTTCTGTCTCCAAATTTACGCTCAAAATGCCATGTGCATGTCCCAGGGCCTGCCTGGCAGCACACTGCCTGTGGTCAACACTGTGGCTGGTGAGAGCTCTCACCTCGAACTTTTCAGTATTTTTTGCTATGAACTCACAAGTGCCCCACGCCACAGCCCCATCATCCTGAAGATCCACACCCTGCATCCTTTCTGGGCACACTCCAAGACAGTGTGGGCAGAAAGAGCAGGCAGAGCTGGGGCCAGCAGTTAGAGTGGCTGGGCTGCCCAGGGTCACGTTAGTCACCTGATATACAGTTTGCAAACAAACACAAAATTTCACCACATGCTTTTGTTTGTGAACCACATTGTTTATAAATGAAAGTGTTCATGAGCCAAGGCAGTTCCAATACCAAAGGTATTGGTTATGCCTGATGGGCACGAGATGCCACAAGTTGTGGTTCCGCTGGGTCTCACTCATCATCAGTATGGGGACCATTTTCCTCTCAAGTCCAATTCAGCACCAATGTAAAAGGTGAAGTGTATGATACACCAAGAGCTGTCCCTCGTTGGGTGTTACTGGATAAGGACTTGCCACCCACTATGCCAGAGCTCCACGATGACCTGGGAGACATGGGCTAGAGCTGGGCCACGAGGTACTTTCAACTGACTCATGTCGGGGCCCCAACTCATAGGATCATAGAGCCAACCACAAGTGAATTCTGATAGAACCCTATTCCCTAGAGGCCAGGTGAAAATCTGGTGGCCCAGGGAACCTGCAGCCCCAGCATATTTATCTGGTCTCTCTTGTTGTAAATTACTGAGTTCTAGATTATGAGACCTAAACCAAAACCCAAGAGAGCTGAGAGAATACACAGAATCATCCTTTGTCTTTAAAGGGACGATTTGGTAGCCATTTCCCTGCAGCTGCTGTGTTCTCTGAGTCTGCAGCTTCCATCACTCACATCTGCATTTTCCCCACTCAAGTGACAGGTACTAGGCCTTGAGACCCGAATGCAGGCTTTGAACATGGAGGGAGCTGTCCTGAGCACATGTCCAGCTCTGTGTGCCTGGGTGTGTGTGTACAAGTGTGTGTTCACATACATGCTGGGAGAGGTGTACCGGAGTCCTCTTATTGCTGCTGCTGTGCCCACGGAGGGAGAAGGCACAGTCGGCTCCTGCGGAGCAGCATGAACCCCTGGGCTTTCTGATGCAACCTCTATAGAGTGCTGGTCCTGCGGCAACATGGCCACGCTGGGTGCGCGGCATGCTGGATTCTAGCTGACATGGGGACACTTAGCCCAGGCCATGTGAACGTGGATATGCGTGGGGAGCAAGACAGGAACTGTGCTACTTTATGTACAGTCACTTCCTCCTGAGCTTCCTGTCACCTCTGAAAGTACAGTTCTCCCTTCACAGTTGATGAAATGGAAACTAGATCTGTGGAGGTGGCAGGACTCAGAGCCCGGCCCGGATGGTGTTTGATGCAGCAGACAGTCTGATGCTCAAGCAGTCATTAAACTGCTAGTGCTGGCTGCAGTGAAATGGCTGTTCATGTGTACATCTCATCCACAGCAACTGGACAGCATCCATGTCACCATCCTGCACAAGGAGGAAGGCGCAGGCCTTGGGTTCAGCTTGGCAGGAGGAGCGGATCTAGAAAACAAGCTGGTTACGGTAAGCGACCCTGTGATGACATAACCAGAGGGCATGGCTCTGGGGATGCACATGGTGGGAAAGACCTTGTGGCAGGAAGCAGAGAGAGGCACATGCCACTATGCAGGTAGTCAGGACAGGATCTACCAGGAGAGATACCAGGATCTGTGTGACCTTCATGCCACCCTCATCATGACCTTCACTTAAACAGAGATGGTCTCTGTGTCCTAGAATAGCCTCAATGCACCAGAATAAACTGAGTTCCCAGCAAAGCATCGTGTGTGTGTGTGTGTGTGTGTGTGTGTGTGTGTGTGTGTGTCCATTTTCCACTAGAACAAGTGAATCAGAATTTCCTAAGGCTAAAGCCTTAATGTCAGTTTCTGAGAGTGTGGGGGGAATATTTTAGAAATTGAAAGTGGTCACTATGATTCAGATGAAAGATGTCTGACTGCAAAGTTTTGTTGGTTGGCTGCAAGGCCTGGGCCTAGTATGTAGCACACAAGGCTGGAGAGAAAGAAGCCGGAGGAGGCAGAGCCCAGTGATGGATGCAGCCTTCCAGGTTTGCTATCTGGACAGCTGTGGGCCTGAGCTGAGGGCTGGCCAGGTGCAGTGGGCCCCTGGCTGGAGAGCAGGACAGCAACTATACTTGTGCACAGACCCCACAGCAGGTCTTGTGGTCCAGCCCATGTACACAGAACTTACAAGAGCCTGGGGCTGCACAACCTGGTCAGCACTGGCTGCTTCCTCAGCCCTGGCCTCAGGCCACCTGGCTCTGGTCCACTGGCTTCTGGCCCTGTATCGTCACAGACCAGGCTGTTCCTGGCCACTCCTTCTCTTCATGCAGCTATGTCTCAGGAAATCTTTCCTGAAGCCAGTGCAGTCTCATTTAGGTCACCCTATCCAGCTGAAAACAAGTCCTCTGGCTCACACACAGGCCAGCAATAAGCAGACCACCACTCCTCGCAGCAATGACTTGGTCCACTCTTGGTCGTTCACTCACTCAGTGCTGTGTGAGCAGTGACTTCCTTGATTTCTTCACAAGGTCTCTGCCACCAAAGAGCACATAAAATATGTGAGTGTGATCCCTGCTACTTAGCAGGCAGCTATGACAAAAGGTTCCAGAGGGGAGAGGTCACCTTCTGTTTGACAAGAAGCAAAGGCAGCACTCCTGTGAGAACAGCACTGTGGGGCTTTCCCTTCTGTGCTTGAATAGCAGTTCCTTTGTACTCCACTTGGCCGGCCAACCCTGTCACACTGCAGCCTCTCAGAAGCCAGGAGGAAGCAGTGTATAGTGTTCAAGCAACACTTCCTCTTTCTCCTTCCGTGTTTGAGCTAATCTCATCTTTTTCAGACTCATTAAAAGGGAACCAACACACAGCACTGCCCAAAACCAAGCTCCATGCCAGGTCTTCAGCGACCTACTGCCTAAATTAATCTTTCCCATGTCTTGGGTTAAGGAATTATAGTGTTTATGGCTCTTTTTGAGATTCTGTGACATTTCTAGGTTTTAGAGCTGGGGATTCTAATAATGTCTGACCACATAATAAGACTTTTGTGTGTGTTTTCTTTTAATTACCAAAATCATGTAGAGAAATGCATCATAAAAGTAAAACAATGATGGCCAATGAGTGGTCATAAGATGAATATTATATGATTTAAGGGGCTAAGCCAAGGGTGTACAATTTTTTTGATCCTAAAGATTTTGTAGAAAGGGGATCAAGATGTGGCTAGAGCTGAAGAACTAGAATTGATAGGAGAATGCTTTAAAAATGTCTAGACTTGTCTAGGACAAATTCATCCTGTGGAAGATGGCACTGGGACATTTCTCTCTAGGAAATAGGTCGGCTGTGGCCCGCTGTGAGGAACATTATTCTATGCCTGGTCTTAGATGCACACTGCATGGCAGAATTTCCAATGTCCTTAAAGAGTAGAAATTCTCAGAGCTTTTGTTTAACACAGTATTCTCCAAGTTTGGTTTTTTAATCTTAGAAAGCTTTTCTGACACACCACAGAATCCACACTTGAGGGCTGTGGCTGAGGAAAGTGACAGAAGGCAGGTCAGACCAGAGCTCTTCCTGGATGTTCGCAAGGCTCACAGGGACACAGCTGCTGGAGACTCTGCACTGACTAGTCTTAGTGATCCCCACTCTCGGCCAGCAGGAAGGAAGGCAGAAGAAAGGACCAGCCTGTCGTTTTTAGCAGGAAAATCCTCCAGGCTTGGTTGACTGGCTGGTGGGGACCCTCCTCCCTCTGGAATGCTGACCCTGTGTAGGTGGTTCCGGTTCCGACTTCCTTTGGCTTTCCCAGGTTCACAGAGTGTTTCCAAATGGGCTGGCTGCCCAAGAAGGGACGATTCAGAGGGGCAATGAGGTCCTCTCCATCAACGGCAAGTCCCTCAAAGGTGCCACGCACAGCGACGCCCTGGCCATCCTCCGTCAAGCTCGGGACCCAAGACAAGCTGTGATTGTCACGCGGCAGACGACACTGGAGGCCACATCCGACCTGAACTCCTCCACCGACTCTGCAGCGTCAGCTTTGGCAGCCAGTGATGTTTCTGTGGAATCGAGTAAGTTGTGCCAGCTTGGGGGAATCCCCGAGGACCATAGGGCCAGTGCTGGTGGGGCTGCTCAGCAATGTGGTCACAACAGTGGACAGTGAGTGAGCCAGGCCGGAGCAGCAGCCAAAGCACTTGTGGCAGGAGAGAAGGGCTCTCTGACACTGCCCCTGTCTTTCCTTAGCTGCAGAGGCCACAGTCTGCACACTGACACTCGAAAAGACGTCTGCGGGGCTGGGCTTCAGCCTGGAAGGAGGGAAGGGCTCCCTGCACGGAGACAAGCCTCTTACGGTCAACAGGATTTTCAAAGGTCTGGAGCGGTCTGCTGGTTGTGCTGTCCCTGGTTGTGGGCATGAGGCCAGGCCTCAAAGGCTGTGAGCGCCTTTGGGGCCTCACTGGCTTCCCAGTGTCTTCCATCTTCTGGAAAGCCATGGCTTTGGGATTCAGTTTTGCTTTTTCAACCTGTTCTCCTTGCTCAGACATCCCCTTCATCCTCCTGTGATGCTAGGTCCTCCTAAGTGACTGAGGCTGGCTTGGTTCCACTGGGCAGGGCCAAGATCACAGGCAGCAGGTGAGGTGCTGGCCCAAGGTGCTGTTCAAGGGAGCACCAGATGCTGTCATCAAAGACCTGTACAATTCCCATGCAATATTTTTTAAGAATCAAAATGAATTTATAAAATTCAAGATGAACAAAATATCAGTCTTAAATAGAATCAGAGGGTAGACAGGGTGTTATGTGGAGGTTCCCTGAGAATCTATGACTATGTCAACTCTGAGAGAGGTATTCTTAACCTCGAAGTTGAGCCTGATCAAATTTGGTTCTAATATTAGCTCAGTCCCCAGAATGGCATGGCCCTGGGCTAGTCACCTCTATTCTAGTTATCTGGTCACCCAGGGCTGAGTCAGAATGTCCAGGTTCAAACCCACACTTTTCCACCAGGTAGCTGTGAGGCACAAAGCATTGCTTCCTGTGAGGAGAGAGTTAACTGGGCACAGCTCGTACACCAATGACACAGCATGCACGCCACACCCATCACAGGAACTGCCTAAGTCTTAGCTGCACTTTCATTACCCATTGTTACTTTCTGTTCTTATTCACTCTTTGTAAGACAGCAGTGTCAAATGGACAGAAGACTCTTTCAATATAAAGAGTAAAAAGTAAACACCATTTCCAAATGCAACTTGGAAAGAGTATGCCCTTTCCACATGGACAAAGGGAGGCCAAGGCTGTAGACAAGATACTAGCTCCGTATCCTCTCTGGCTTAAGGGGAACAGGTTCAGTCTTTCAGGCCAGAGCCTGACATCTCCTCTCTCTCGGGTAGTGTGGGTCACAGAAGCAAAGTAGAGCAGAAGCCTGCTGTCCACGTGTCTCAATAAAAGGAGATCATTGCAGAACCAAGTTCCCATGGGAAGGGGTGCTATCCTCTTTCCAGCTGTCCTGACTCTCAGAGACCAAAGGGAGAAAGTCACTTCCTCATTCCTGAAACCCAAGGACTCAGATATCTTCTCCCCAATTTCAGGTGCAGCCCCAGATCAGAGTGAGACAGTCCAGCCTGGAGACGAAATCCTGCAACTGGCTGGTACCACTGTGCAGGGCCTCACACGATTTGAAGCTTGGAATGTCATTAAGGCTCTTCCTGATGGGCCTGTCATGGTTGTCCTCAAAAGGAAGAGTCTCCAGCCCAAGGAAACCTCAGCTGCCAAGGACCCCTAGGCAGGGAGGACACTGACAGAGAAGCCAAGCTAAGCCATACACACGCAAACTCCCTAATGTTGATTCTCAGGGTCTCTGCTGCCCACCCTCACCTGACCTGGGAGAAGCCCAGGGGTGTCCTGTGGCTGTTCAGGTCTAGATTTTCTTGGGCACTACCTACAAGTTTGTCCCAAAGTGAGGACAGTCACACTAGGGTGGCAGATACAAACTGCAGACTGTAAATAGAGCCTCGTGAGGATGCTATGGTGCCATAATAAAACGCATACATCGCCACTGACAAGTCTATGTCCTCTTCTGCAGCTTCCTACAAGTACTGTGACCATGTCACAGTCTGCCTGGAGCAGCAACTTGAGTTTTCTCGAGAGTCTGCAGTGTGGCAGGGCTGGGAGGGCTTATCTCTGTGCCACCTGGCTCCAGCTGGCACCATGCCATGGCTGGGGCAACAGCCAGATGAAGGACTATTTCCTCTCACATAGGAGGGGCTGGGTTTGGGACTGGGAACTCGGCCTTCCCCTGGACTCTGGTTAGAGCCAGCTCAGACCTGCTAGACTTAATGGGAGAGGAAATGTCACCTGGGTCGTCTTAGGAAAATGTAGCCTGTCACACAAGACACTGGCAAAGGATCTTGGTTAGGGTGGTGGCAGGTGATGGGGTGAGTGAGCCGAGGCATGCAGGGGAAACTCCAAGTGTGTACGGGTGTGTTAAGATGGACCAGCATGAACATGAGTGTGAGTACTGCCACACACGGCCACCACATGCCAGGTGCTGTGCAGTGTTAAAGGGGCAGCCTTGGTCACAGTAGCTCCGGCAGTACGTGGCTGTGCTGGTGTGCACAGAGACACGGACAGCATGTGATTTGTGCAGCTGGCCGGCACTCAGGCAGAGATGCAGTCCATCCTCTCACTGGTACAGACCAACAGGCAGAGGTGGTTTAAAGGCCAGGGCATTGTAGCAAAAATGCCTGTGAACGCCTGGCCAAGGGGTATTTGCCTTGGTGACCTCAGAAACCTCACTGCCAAGCTGTGGAGAAATCACTGTGACTTAGCCACAGCCAGCATCCCATGGCCAGGCCGGGGCCAGTCTCAGCCCTCTGTAGCCTCTGCACCCATGAAGTAAGGACAAGATAAAACACGGAAGTAGTTCTTCCCAGGCCACTATCAATGGTACCATGCAGTGTAGGCTGCTGGCTTCTCCAGGGCCAGCAGGGTGACAGGAAGTCCTTCCTCGCATGGGCCATTAGAAAGTTGAGCGGGCTTCTGTCCCCGTCAGCTCTTTAGCTGGCAATAGCTCAGCTTCGTTTCGTCTGCCTTCTGCCTCATGCATCCCATTCTGCATTTTGCCAAGCAGCAGATAAGCGAGTAGATTAGAAACATGAGACACTAGTTCTATCAGCTTCTGAGACTTAGTGGGAACATGAAAGGTGAACTGGATCCAACAGTGGAAGGTAATTCAACACGACACGTGTCCAGGGCTGGGCAATCGGCCACATAACAGAGCACGCACACCCACTGCCCTTGGTCATTGTCCCTGCCGCCGAGGACTTCCATCCCAGTGCTCCTCTCATCTCTGGCCTGCTTTAGAAGGTCCCTCCCCTTCCACACTCAGCTGCCTTAGTGCTGCTGGGGACACATGACATCAAGTCCCTGGTCTCTAGACCAAGGTTTTCAGGTCAGAAGTCACCAAGCTCCTAAAATAAAAACTCATCTGTTGAGTGCTTTCCATGGCCAGCTTCCTCAGAGCTGGCACAGGCACGGAAATGGTCACCACCTCCATGGGGTGGGAAGGCTTGCACTCTCCCCACAGCCCCTGGTCTTTGATTTCCACATCAGCTCCGCTGTCAGAGCACATGAAGCCACCTAGGGTTATTATTTGTGCCTCCTCAGGTTCTTGTAAGATAAATACTCAAAGCAGACTTGCTTTCTAGCTCCTTCTTTAGGGTTCAAAGCAGTTTAGCCCAATGGCAGGAGCTGTGCTACTAGGCAGAGTGGGTATGGGATGTCCTATAGGCCCAGTGATTCGTGGCCTCACGTTGAGTCTAGCTTCAGCCTGCTAGATAGGCCTGCACAGGCCTCGTCTGGGCAAGACCACTGCCTTTGAGGTCTGAGCCTCGCAGGGAGGCCTGAACCAGTCTGGTCCTGGACCTGACACAGGACAGAGCTGGCCACACAGAGGGCCTTTGTACACACACAGGGAGTCAAGGGTTTCTAATCAAACACAAGCGACCCACTGAGATTTCTGGCTGAGATTCGGGAGCTGAAGCTCTCCATAGCAGGAGCGCAAAGGGAGCTTTCTCTACCTGAGCACCGAGTCACCACAGAACTCCAAGGTGGGTAAGGGGGTGCTCTCACACCAGGGAAGTGTTTCCATCATGGGGGAAAGGAGGAGGGCTTCATGGAAACTACAGGTAACAGTCCAGAAAGCACTTGAGGCTTCAAGGGCTTCTCTTACGTCGGAAGGATCATGCGGGGCTCCTCCCTGGCTGTGCAGCCTCACTGGGAAACAGCAAAGGCAGTGAGCTTCCTGCTAGGCCTCTGCTGGGCATGAAGATGAGCCGCTATGCTGGTCTGGCTGGACCTGGACCCTGCAGATTCCACAACAGACCCCAAGGTGTCTGGCCAGGCTGTCCAGGTCGGCCTCAGTTCTGTCCCTCTGTCCCTCCTGGCAGGCAGGGGCCTGGGCTTCTCTCTAGTGCTGGGCTGAGGACAGGAGCTGGGTCAAGTTTCTAGGCACCACCATGCAATGTGCCCCGGGCTGAGGCTTTGGACAGGGTGGAAGTAAAGAGCTGAGTTGCTGGGGTCATGAAAGGAAATTCAGAGGAAAAAGAGAATAGAAGAGGAATTGAAATCAAGTGAAGACACTGAAGTAATTTTTTTCCAGGCTTATGGCACTGTTCAAATTGTCATTTCCCAGTTGGACACTGAGTGGTGTTAAGCACATACACCAGGGCTGGAGGCACAGGCTGAGGGAGCTACAGGTGCAGACGAGGTGCAGGCACCGTGTTCGGTATTGGTCATGGTTCTCTAGGACCAACACAGCATGCAGCCTCAGGAAGGGGCTGGCACACGGTGCCAACCCACTGCCGAGCTGAGTCCGTTGGGTGTTCAGGAGTCAAGGATCCCAGGCAAAGCTGGAAGAGTGAATAGCTTCCCCATGCCAGCCCTGAGAGGAAGGAGGAGGTTGGAGGGGCACCTCTGCCCGTAGCTGGCACTCAGACTCACTGCCGACTGTGGTATCCCGAAGCAGGGGGGCCTCGGGCTCTCCCAGCAGCAGGGGCTGCCCATGCATCAGAGCTCATCTCCACCGGCTTCCTGGAGAGCTCAGTTGTGGAACTGCTTCACTGCTTTCTGAAGGTTGGCATAGAAGCCGGCCATGCTGCGTGGGAAGAAGGTGTCTACCACGCTCTGCGGCAGGTAGCCGCTGAGGTCTGTCTGGAAGAACGTGACCAGCCTGGTCTTGCCGGGCTCCCTGTGAAGGCAACAGCAGTGTCGTGTCAGAGCCTCAGTGCAGGAAGCACAGCCGAGCCCAGCAGAGACAAGCCTCTCGGTGGTTCAGCTCTTCTGCTCAATCAGGCTGCAGCCTGTCCCGGCTGGTAGCATCCACAGGCTTGGTGATGGGGAGGAGCCCCACTTCCTCCTTGAGGAGGTAGTTCCTAGTTCCTGGTACACCCTATGATGCTTCTCAGAGCTCACCCCCTATGCCAGCCCCAAAGGAAGAGACACAGATTTGATCTGCCTTGTCCAGTAAGGGTGGCACTTTTACGGGAGGACCCAGGCCCTTCCTGTGTCTCTGTAAGGTCCCAGCTGTTGGCACAGCACCATGAGGATGGAAAGTACCCTCTCTCTTCTGAGGAGCCTCAGGACCAACTACAGAAACAGATGTGAGTCTCTACCCAACCCAGCTGCAAAGACGGAACCCTGTGCCACTCTTCTCAATACTAATGTTTGCTTTGAAAAATATTTATTTTCATAAAAGTGTTATTTATAATGACATGCACGTATTATTATTTAAAATGGGTGTCTCTTAACTTGTCCAGTTCAAATTCAAATATGCTAAATAATGACAGGTTCACCCCACAGGGGCAAAGGCCCTTTGGAATTTTCGATACATTGAAGGGTATATGGGGGCCCTAGGCCTGGAATCTGAGAACTGCTCACAAAAAGTTCTGAGTGTGTATGAATGTGAGGTGGGGATGGTAGAAGCTTCTGAGGATGCACAGGTCAGTGGAGAGGGACCCCGGGCCGGAAGCCAAAGGCCAGAGTCCCATCTATGTAGGGAGTAACTGACAGTAATACAGTCAGCTCTTTGGCTGCAAATGGGAAATGTGGGTACTTAAGAATTCCAGGGGGTGTGGGGCTACCAAAATCGGAGTTGGTGAAGGGCACACAGAAGAGATGGAGCTGGGGGTTCTCAGCATAATGCCAGCCATCAGGACTTCCAACACCAGCAGGCCAGAACCATGAGCAAGGTCACCATGCAGCCTCGTGCAGACTCCTCTGCCCGCCCAGGGCCCTCTGCTCTGGCTCTCAGCTTGCCCACTTGACACGTAAGAGCAGTTAATGTGGAGCTTTAACTCCCCAAAGGTTCCTGTTTCATTTGGAGCTTGATGTCACAGGGTACAGGCTCAGCACCCACAGGGGCCTCCTTCTGGGCCATTCCCTAAACACTGTGCCTGCTCCACCCCTGGGACTCTGTCCCTCCCTCTCCTGTGCTGAGGGCTGCTCAGACTCCCAACCAGGGAGCCTCTGCTGACTCCGGGTGACCGCCCAGTCCCCTACCTCCATTTAGCTTTACTTTTCTCCAAAACACTACACACCTGAGAATCACTGTCAAGTCTAACTACTTGACTTTGTGCTTTGTTTTTCTTTTTTTTGAGACAGGGTCTCGCTTTGTAGTTTAGGCTGGCCCTGAGCTCAGCCTCAAACTCACATCACAGCAATCCTCCTGCCTCTGCCTCCCGAGTGCTGGGATTACAGGCGTGAGCCACCATGCCCGGCACTGTGGTATGTGGTACTGATTGCTGCTGGGCGTGATCTCCACATCCAGTATTGTATGTGATTACTGGGGAATCAAACCCGGGTCCTTGCGCTTGCAAGACAGGTGCCGGAACCACTGAGCTAACTCCCTGGCCCTGTGCTTTGTTTTTCTCTCCTGTGCACAAGGAAAGAAAGCCTAAGAGGAGACAGATAGGTCAACAGCTGAGTGGAGAGACAGACTCTAAAGTCGGATGGCTGTGTCACTTGCTGGCTTTGTGACACGGGGCTAAATTGTAAGTAACTGAAGACTTCTCTGTGCTCGAATATATTTACCTAGGTAAATAGTAACAGCACCTTAAAGTTATTATAAGGACAAAAATTAGTTCATTTTTATAAAAGTGACAGTGCACAATAATGTTATGTTGACTGCTGTTGTCAGCTGAATCCAAGCATGTAGATTATAGTGACAGTCATGGAAGGATAAGGAATAAACAGATCCCAGGTTCAGATCTTGAGAGAGTGACCACACATGGGCAGATAAGTGGAAGCTCTGCCCTGTGCAATATAGCTTCCACTGAGTGGAGAGTAGCTGGACATTAATGCTTGAGTTAACACCATGTGCCCACGAAGCTGGGGGACTTTTCCGGCCAATGCCCCATCTGCAAATTCTGTGCCATCACCTTTGTTACCTGGTAAGGGGCTAATTATACTGTGTTCCTTCTGCTGTGGTTTAAACAGGAAGTATCCTCCAAAGACTCATGAATCAAGGTTCAAAGGAGGGGCACAGAGAGAGGCCTGACTGAGGGTGCTGGCCTCAGGGGTAGGAGAATCCACTGGTGAGTTCTTGGCTGTCAGGAGGTAGGTCTGGCTGGAGAAAAGCAGTTGCTAAGTCCGGCCTCAGAAGAATACATCCAGTCCTTTGCCACTTCCTCTCTAGCTCTCCTGGTTCTCTTCTTCCTCACCACCATAAGGTGAGCAGCCTGCTTTCCGTCATATTTCTGCCTTGGTGCCAGCTGACCACAGACTGAAACCTCTGAAACTATGAGGCAAAAGAAACCTTTCTTCCGATAAGGTCCCAGCAACCTGAAGGTAGTTAATACACCCCGCAAAGGAAGACAGCCGGGGGGATCAAGCCCGAGGGAGCAAGGGCTCTGTGTCTTGTTCTAAAAACCCCCTCTAGCAGGCCTGGCATTCAGGCAGTTGGCTCTCAGCAAGAATGCCAGGCAGGGAGGGCACAGAAATGAGGTTAGTATCCTCAGTCCAAGGCAGGGGACCTTAGGCATCTCTGTCCCAGGGAAGCTAAAAATGACGTGTGTTCAGGCATGGCTGTGCTAATTTCAAACACGATCTTTCACAGGATGTCTGCAAAGGCAACTTGGCAAACAGAGTTACACACAGATGTGTGGAGGCGCCACGTCTGAATTTTAAGTAAAACCCTCCTCATCAAAGCCACTGGCTGGTACTGTAGGAAGAGCAAAATCCCTCATTCTTAGTGAGAAATACTGGGATACATCCGCAGCTGTACCAGCAGGTGCAATATCTTCCACTGTCAACCCAGGTGGTTCCTAGATTAGTGACCTTCAGCATATTCATCACAAAGCTCCTGGCAAAACCTGGCCATGCCCAGGAGCACACAAGAAGGGAGGCTGCTGGGCTCAGCTCCAGGCTAACTCAGTGTGGACTCTGATTCCTCTTTCAGCACCTGAGCTAGGAAGACACAGTCATGATGCAGAATGCGTGGTGGGGACAGCTATCATCATTCCAGCCCCTAGGTTGGTAGGCGATGCCCAGAGAGCATGACAGGGAAGAGGAACTCAGACCTTGCACAGAGACTTTCAGCTTCTGACCCTAACACAGCGTTGAACAAGGATCCTAAACCTCAGTTTCCTCATCTGCTAAATGGGACTGTAACATCTGCCTAATTAGCCCAATATCATAATCAGTTTGTGTGACACTTCCTCACAACTCTACCATGTGCCAGGCACTTTGGCATTTTATGTTACTGACATGCACGTGTGTGGGCTGTGTGACAGTGAGGCCCAAGGAATTTTTATTCTTGAGAATTGTAGTCAAACTACCTGCATTAGTCAGCTTTCCCATGGAGGGGGCGCCAATCCCGACATCTACCACTTAAAAGACAGGCTTGATATGTTCATAGTTCCAGGGTATTCAGTACATGGTCAGCTACCTCAAGGCAGGAACATCATGGCAGAAGGGTGTGGTGGAGCAAAGCTGCTTAGTTCACAGTGGCCAGGAAGCAGGCAAGGGACAGGCCCAGACAAGAGGCCCAGGACCAGATACAGATCCCAAGGCCACACTCCATGACCAGCTCAATCAAATGAACCCCACCATAACCTAAGGAAACATCTTCACAGTGTCCACAATGAAACTAGTTAGGTGCCTGTACCCAATAGTTATTCTTACCCTGGCAGAGGTTCGCAGAAACACCCACATGGATGGTTAAATCCTCTCACGAATCCTGGCTTCGGGGGACAGAGGGCATGTTCCACATAGGTAGCTGGAGAAGAGTTCCAACAGCTTTGGTCAGTCAGGCCTCCACACCGCAGGGTCTGTGCTCAGAGAACAGGTCACCAGGAGTCCAGGGCGAGGGTGAGGACTTCTGCTACCTGGACAGCCCTTTACACTCTATCACGCACAAACACACACACACACACACACACACACACACACACACACACAGGCATGGACTCAAGTGTACACTCAGATACATATGCACATAACTTCCCCACATTCATGAGAATGTTAGAGAAAAGAACATTTAGGGCTGGGAGGAGGATTGTGCTTTCCCAAATCTCAGCTGTCACAGTCAATGAGGTATCCCCCATCTCCCCAGCAGTCTCAGAGGAATGGCGGGGGCCACTGTACCAACTGGTTACCAGCATATCAGGAGGACAAACTGTCAGGCTCCCCTGTCCACACCCACAGTACAGGTCCCCCTCAGACCCTTCAAGCAGGAGTGTGCCGAGGGAAGAGATTCAGGCTTCAGTGAACTCCTGGCTGCTGCCTGAGGATCTGGGGGGTGGGGAGGAGAGCCCCACCCATTTCCATAAAGCCACTGGCACCTGTTACCACTCACCATTGGAGCTGATGGTGCCATCCTCATATTTCTTGATCAGCACCAAGTCCACGAAATCCCTGGGAGAAATGAGCTTCATGGCAGCCGAGGGGGTGAAGGTCCTGCTCACAAATAGTGTCTGTCAAAGCAAGGGGTACAGTACACCTGAGTGCCAGACATCTCCTTCCCATTCCCCATGACCCAGGGTCTAGGAAACAAAACACCCTGTGACAGGACAGTGGACCTGTGACCACAGAGCACCTGAGAACTATTCAGCAAGTACACTGGGGATCAGTTTCCCCAGGACGCCTTCCTAAGGTAGCCTTCCTGGAATAGGGCTGTACCTGCTGGCAGGTCCCCTCTCCAGTGTACAAAGAAGCATAAGTAACCCCCGTCCCAAACCCAGCAAGAATCACTCTCCAGACCGTCATAGGGGATAAAATGACAACGAATGGTGCTGACAATAATATCTAACCCACACACTACACGTGGCAGTTAGACTTTTATGTGATTCCTTTTCTTGAGTATATGCTCTAGGATGTGGGTTTGGCTATTTCTGCGTTCTGACATTCTGCGGTAGGAATGGTGGAAGCACTGCTGTAACACTCTCTTGCTTCCACACCGGGCTGCTGCCCCAACACGAATCATTCCTCAGAATTGTACAGAGGCCAAGATGAAGAGGATGATAGTAAGAAAGCCTGCAGGCAGCAACAACAAACTTGGGGGCAGGTTCTGGGTCTTGTCACCCTATCTTTGCATCTGTCATTCATCTACTTTACAATCAGAACACTTGAGAAACTTCCAGACCCTGCTGGGGAATGCCAACCTCCACATTTCTATTGTTTTACTAAATGATGAAGAGCTATTGTCTGGTTCTGCGCTTTCTGTGTGCAGATTCAGCTCACCCACGGCCTGTGCTTTTCCTCCTCTCTGCGGGACTGTCCATCGAAGGCTTATCTTTCTGGTGAGAAGTCTTACTTTTCCTTGGACTCATGAAAACTAAATGGAACAGTCTTCTTACCTCCCTCCAGAGATGTAAAATACTGTTTAACAATTCTTCATGAAAATCTGTAATCATGTTATTTAATAAATTATACCTTAATCTCATGTTTAATCAAGTCTTACAGTAAAAGAAAATACATGATTTTTAAAAATAATTTCAATCCATAGGTGTATCTATGATGGAAGATGAGGACTTGCAAGAATAAACATATATTATCTTAGGATAAAATTCAGTAAGCTATGTGAAGGGAAATTTGTGTTCAATTATATACAACTTCAGAATGAGAAAAATTTACTCATGAATATTTAAAACAGATAACATTCAGCCAAGTTCACGTTATTTAGATTTGACTAAAAATCATATTATTGCTATGTTTAAAACTGAGACTTATTACACGACAAAACCGCCTTGCTTCGGAACTTATGTAGAGGTAGCCGTCAAGTCAACGTTAGATGTCATCTAGCTGTGTGGGGATGATGTGTAATTCCTCAAAAATCTGTCAGCGGTGGCAGGGGATTTAGCCCAGTGGTTCTGCTTTTTGCCTTTTGAGTGCAAGGTCCCTAGTTCGAACCCCAGTAACCACAAACAACAATGCCAGGTGTGGTGATTCATACCCACCAGCAATCAGTACCACATACCACAGTGACGGGTGTGGTGGCTCACGCCTGTAATCCCAGCACTTGCGAGGCAGAGACAGGAGGACTGCTGTGAGTTCGAGGCTCCCCTGGGCTATACAATAAGCTCAGGGCCAGCCTGAACTACAAAGCGAGACCCTATCTCAAAAAAAAAAGGAAAAATCCGTCAGTAAACAAAAACATTGGATGATCCTTGCTCTTGGGGCCTCACTGGGGTGGGAAACATGAATGCCAAGGAAGAGGGCCCTATGTGGCAACAGCCACATCTGAGGACAAACAAAGGTACTCAGAGCACAGGAAGACCTTGCCGGGGTCACCACGCAGCCCCGCGGCAAGCTGGCCACGAGGGCAGGAGCAGCTCGGCCCGGATGAGAGTCCCAGGCAAGTGAGCTCCCAGCTGTCATCTGCCCTGCCAAGCTGGGAAAGGTGAGCTGCACACATACAAGGTGGCAACAAAGAAAACATCATCTTGGGGGCCTCTGAGAGGCACACAGCACCGGAAGGGGTGAAGGCTAAAGAAGTGGCACCCATGGCAGCGGGTGCACGGAGAACAGGGACTGCCAGCCAGCCAGCTCCTTATCAACCTGTTTGCCTTGGTGAACTTGGGTCCGTCTCTACCTCGGTCAGGCTGTGCCTCCCCCAGGACTCCTGGTTAAAGAGCCCTGTGTTTGCAGCACCCACAAAAGAACCCAATAAATACCAGCACTTGTTGCTGAATCACCACGTAACAGCTCAGCTATGAGCCTATAATTTCCTAAGCTTTCTTCTCATCCCCACCTGTCACTGTATCAAGACAAAGAAGTACAGATCTGCTCAAAAGACACTTCTATCTCCAGTAGAAAATTCTATATTCTAGAATATAGAATTCTATATTCTATAGGATGTTCTGTCATCACAGTGCTTCTAAAGCACAGGAACCTAAGTTTTTGCAACTATTTGGGTACAACTATTTCACTTATTCTGTTATTCATTTAATATCATTTTCTAAATGTGCTCATTTAAAAATTCCTAGATCAGGTGGCATTAACAGGAAGCTATGTAACTACTGGAACTGCCCCAGACAATAGGCAACTGCAAAATGTATATGCAAATGATTGTTAGATTCTAATTCTGAGCCTGAGGACAAGGATGGCCATTCATTTTGTTATGAAAGATAAGTGAATATTAGTCAGTAGAACCTGAGGGGGCTGAAGCAGGACGGCCTCTCTGCTAGGAGATCCAACTTCAGCTTTGACTATGAAGGACGTGACATCTCCTTTTCTGCTGCAGGCATGTGTGCCCCATGTTTCACGAAACAATGACCTAAATGCCCAAGCCAAGGAATGAAGTGTGGGTTCTGGCTCAGAGCTAAGAACACCTGGCACGCACAGTCTCTCCAGTGGGGAGCTATTGTGTGAGGGGTCACAACGCCCCACGTGAACACCCAGCAGGTGGCGCCAGATGTCAAAACCAGGGCACCATTCCAACTGCACAGTTCAGCCGTGCTTCCCCAGGGCACCCTGCTTATTAGTTTTGGCCATGATTTTTTTTTTTTCTTCAGTCTTCGTAATCAGAATGAGGTCAGAACTTAAAGCTATGGAGGATTCTAGGTGTATTCACATCAAAGCTACCTACTATAGGAGCCGGGCACTCTATGTAACTATTTCAATTAATCAAAATGAAATGAAATAAATTCATTTCCTCAAACAAGGTACCTTCTAATACTCCCTGCCACACAGACTCATGGCTACCATGTTGGACAAAAACAGTCAGGGACCATTTCCTTCACCAGAGAAAGTTCTGCTGGACGGGGACAACCTAGATGACACCCACTCTATCAAAGGGGGTGCTAATCCGACCCACAGAATACAGAAGGTGCTGACTCCTAGGCAGGGGTCCTTGTCCAGTGAGGGCCGAGGAGCCAGATATGGGCATTGGCTCAGTGCCCCGGATGTCCAGATCCCCTCTGGGCCTTGTTACCAGCTATTGGTGTCTCCACTCTCTCTCTGTCACCCGGTCTCAGGTACCCTTCTTGCCAAAATATGTCATGGTCCTTCCAGAGTAGCTGGGATTAGGTTCCCACAGTGGCAGTACAAACACTTTCTGTGGGTAACACAGGGCAACTTACATCAGTGATGCTTTCAATAATTTCGAAACTGGTCACATTTTCATCCCACTTCGCTCGCAAGCTCCCGGGAGCTGGCTTTATACAGTCCCACACCTCTTCCAGGCTACCGCACAGAACCCCTTCTCCTCGGTACCTGGAACACAGAGACGGGTTGGACCCCAGCATCAACCACACCTGTTACTTTGGGACTGATCTACGAGCAACCATGAGATGCCCATCATGGCTCTTCAGGACTGGCAGGCAGAAAGGGGCTGAAGAGCACCAGCTACTGCCCCTCCGTCCTAAGTGGGCCTAAGCTTTCTCGAGGGCATGGCTGCCTGGAAGTGATTCAGTTAGAAAGAGAGGGAGGGTTTTTTAGAAGACACCTGGGGAATGGGTCACAGGGTGCAGGGTGGATTGGAGCTCTCGCGAAGCAAACCCAAAGACACCAGGAAGGGTGTGACGCCTGACAGGCTCGGAAAAGGGTGTACACTTACAGGTTCCCTGCAAACTCCACGGATGGCTTCCAGGAAACTGAAACTCCATGCTGTCAAAAGGCACAGAATCACAGAATTTTAGGGCTAGCTGGGCTCTAGGGGGCTTCTGGCTTGGGCTCTAGTTCTGCAGAAAACGAGTCAGAAGCCTCTGGAGACAGGATTCTCCAAGGTCCCAACCCACACTTGGCCCAGTGTGGATCAAACTGGACAGAGCCGCCCACCAGGGTGGGTGAGGGAAGCTAGCTTCAAGGGTCGTGGGCGGTGGTCAAGTCAACTTAACAGCCACCATGTATTTTGTCTCAAGCAATTTGTTCAAAGTCTTGTCAAGTAAGGAAAACTGCCCCCTGCCACCCAATAGGACGGTAGAGGAGCGCGCTCAAGTGCAAGGAGCGAAGCCAAGACTCACCTGGAGCGGGTTCCAAACTCGCCACCTACCCGCCAGGTGACGCCAGGTATGTAAAAGTGAACGCAGTGGCGGAGACAGGTACTTACCTCCCAGAGTTACTGCGAACACAGACCGGCCAATGTGTCCTACCCCCGCCCCCCAAGGCATCCTCTTCATCCGGCTCCAGGAACTGGAGGAAGAGCCAGGGCCTGGGGCCCTGGACCCGAGTGAATAGCCTCGGCCACCCTTCCCGCCCTTCCCGTAGGCTCCCCACTTACATCTTCCCGGCAACTCTTCCAGCCAGAAGCGTCTCGCCGGTACTGGAGCACCTTCGCCGCGACCGCCTCGCTCACCTGCGCGGCCACCGCCGGGTCCATGGCGCTGAAGTGCACTGAGCTCCGGAGGTCGCAAGGGATCCGGGACGCCACACCGGGCAGCAGCCCTGACCGGAAAAGTGGGCTCTGGGCGGAGCCTCGGACACCGCCCCATCTCGCTCCGGGATTGGCCGGCGCGCGCCCAGCCCGAAGGCTAGCAGGGCGGAGCCGGGCCGCCGTGGCGTCACCGCCTGGGTGGGTCTGAGACGACCGGCTTTCCGGCCCGCGCCTGCGCGCCCTGGGCGGGGTCTCGGGTGCTATGGTACTAACAGCTGTGCTGTAAGCGCGTGGAAGGGACGAAAACCTCGTTACAGCCTTCTGGGCACACAGGAAGACTAAAGCCTAATGAGACTGTGGAAACCTGATCTAAAGCCCTTTCGTTCTCCAAAGGAGTCTTGATCCCTCTCTGACACTGATAAGGACGACTAGATCTCTTTTATCTAAAGCTAAAAGTCCCCAAATATGGGCTTGTCAGAGTTGCAACTGGAAACAGGTAATTTTTAAAAACGCAAGTTTGCAATAGAGATCTGCAGAGGACCAGATAATCCGAAATCTTTGGAGAATTTGCTGTTTTGATCCTTCTCCAACTCTTATAAAAGGCCCCAATGACCTATTCTGTTGGCTGGTTCCTCTCTTGAAAACTTGTCCTCTGTCTTCTTGGCAGCGGACGCTGATGTCAATAAACCCTGGTCTTTTCTACATCCCTTGTCTATTGGCGAATCCCCCCTCCCCCCGCTGGTGGTCTCCGGGCTCTGTGCCAGGTCTCTGGTGGCACATCCGTGGTTACAAGTGCCTGCAGGGCTTGCCAGAGTGGAGCTCTTATCCAGTTCTCTGGGCTGGGCCAGCTGGAAGAGCTGGGTTGGCGGTCGCAGTACCCAGCTTGGACGCAGCCTGGATTTCTACCTTTGCGGGGCTGCATCTAACCACATTTCTAAAAAGGTCTCGCTGAGGTCTGTTTGCTTTCTCTCTGTTTGTGTGCACCAGCTTCCTTAAAAATTTAAAAGAAGCTGGTGGAAGACTTGGGGAAAGCAAAGTGACCACTTGAAAACTCTTTTTGGAAAAGGAGAGGGGCTGCTGGGCTGTGGGCTGAAGTGGGTGGGAATGTGGGAGGGAGCCTCAGGGTTTGGACCTGTTACCGGATGTGTGGTTTGGGGAAAGTCTTTTACCCCCTTGGAGACCTGGCACAATCGGAAGATAATAGATGTCTCCGCAGGGCACTGTGAAGAGCATATCAAGTGGCATTATTAAAAGTAGCTGCAATGGATGGGAATTCCTAGGCAGTCAGAGAGGGTTCCAGGCCTAGAAGTCAGCACAAAAAATAGGGACATCAAAATTGTGGCTGGAGGAGATTCTGAAGAAAGCCGGAACTGCAAGGCCCCTGAGCCTCCCTAGAGACAAAGAGATAATTAAGATTGTACTGTAATTAGCACCCCTGGTCTACTGACCCAGATAGGCATCAGACACACGGGAGACAAAACCCCTGGAGCCACGCTCCCCAGCTGGGTTTATCCTTTCCACATCCACTCGCTACCTGATCCTTCCCTAGGGACCCTCATAGGGGACACAGGCTGAGCCTGGCTACAGGAACGGAGGAGTTGGCCCTTCTCGCCATGAGCCTCACCCTCTCCAAGGAACTGGAGGGTCTGTAAAGCTTAAGTGTATATTATTTAAGTTCTTATCCTCCCCCAACAAAATTTTGTATGTGAACCAGTAGGAAAAATTATTCATATACTATGTAATAAGTCAAAACTAGCAATCAAAAGTCTGTAGCATTGTGAATGAAAGCCAGTGCTGGGGCTGCTGGGATGTCTCAGTAATGAGTGCTTGTCTGTCACATTCAAGCCCTTCTGGGGTTTGGTCTCTAGCACTGAAAAAAAAAAATTAATCTAAAGAAAACCAGTTCTTAAGTTAGATGACCTGGACCCAAAGCCTATCAGTGTCACCTACTAGATAAGATCTTGACAAGAAACTGATTATTCAGACTTCAGCCTTCTCGTTTAGAAAGTGAAATAAATAATAACAGAGTTGATGTGATCACATGATTTAATGATGAGTAGCAATTGACCTGGTGCTTCCCTTCTAATAGACATTCATATATGGTATATATGTTCCATTTGATATAAATACATACATGTATGTCTTTTGGGAAAAAGAAATGACTAGAGATATACTTGTATATATTTGTTTCAATAAGATCATGTGCCACATAACGATAGTTTGGTTAATGGCAGGAAGTGTATACAGTGGTGGTCCATAAGATATCAGCTAGTGATATCATTGGCATCTTACTTTGTATGAATACATTCTATGATGTTCAAACAATAACCAGATCTAATTACGTATCTCTCATCTTTTACAGAGATGTGTGGAAAGCCAAATTTCCTGGCTTTCATGAAATCTGAAACAAAAAGAGTGACCAAAAGATTGTCCATAGGTCACTAAGATCTTTATCTGACTTCTCATCAAGAAGTATTCACTCTTTTTTTTTTTTTTTTGGTGCTTATGGTTATTGTGATCTCTGAGACTCAAGTCTGTTATGCAAGTGTTTTTAGGGGAGATTTTTAATGATACTGAGAATCACATCCTCAATAATAATTTAATTAAAGGGTAGAAAAGCATTCTATGCCCCTGCCAGGGCGCATTATTAAACACCAAGGAATACTGTGAGACCACAGTTGTCTGGCTTTCACTGGTAACGGAGGTTTGTGTCTTCTGTTGCAACTTAGAAGAAGGGTAGAATCCAGAGGATGAGGGGGCTTGGAGGGAGCTGCTCAGGGCAGTGGTGATGGCTGATGCAGAGTAGGGAGAGCTCACAAAGAAAACCAACTTAAGGCAAGGTGCTCGGAATTTTCAAAGGCAAATGAATTAAAATAGTGTTTTTTCATCACATAGGCAAAGAGTAGATAGTGTGATAAGATCAAGTTTTGGTGAGGCAGCGAAGGGGACCCTGGGAATCAGAGGAAGAGGATAAATAGAAGTGCACCAGGAAACCTGGCCCTTCTACTCAGCCCCTGAGGGCCCCAGACTTCTTCTTTAGCAGGACTAATTCTCCTTCTAAGTGAATATATAGAAGATGTTCAGTGTGTGACTAGTTTTAGAGGCAAAGAGGTAGAGAAGATTTCCATGTCCATTATGAAGGAAATGGATAAATACTGGATTCTTTATTCACATGATGAGTACCGTGCAGCAATCATGATGTAAGTTTAATCTACAGGCATCAAAAATATAAATACATGCAATGAGACCTGCCGGATAACAGAGTTTACTTCAGTAAAATGTATTTAGATACTGTTTCCAGGTACTTACATGTGTATATGCACAAACACATCTGTAACCACAATCATCTACTGGGTGGATTCACACCAACATTTTGACAGTGTGAAGGGAGTGAAATTTAATGTGGGGATAAATGTGGACTTTGATTTTGTTTATAATGGTTTTGATTAAAAACAAAATGTCTACCCAATAAAATAAAATTTCAACAGTTGTTGACCCTCCCAGTGGGCACACAGGTGCTGGCCAGCACGATCAAAGACATGGCCCAGTGCTAAGTGCCAAGATTTTATATTGTATATGGCAACATCACACTTACAGTGCTGGGCATGACCCGGGCTTTAGATTTTTTTTAGAAATGTTTTAAGGCTGCTTTATCATCTAGGCTTCCTGAGGTTCCTTACACTCCTACCCAGGCTTTTGCAAATGGGTTACAGTATCTGAATGAGCTCTTGGCCACTCAGCAGACCAGCACCTCAGTCACCAAAGATGACATCTCCCACCAAAGTGGCCTCACAGAACATTTTGCTGACAGATGTTGAAAATAGTGTGCTCTTTTTCAGGAATCCAGCGAGGGGCTCTCATCTGTGTGTGTTTTTCAATGGCAGTTACTAGACTAGGTTTTTCCTTCTGGTTAGAAATGGCCTCTGATCTGGTGAACGCAGTTTGTGATTCAGTCATCAGTACCTCTCACTCATCTTCACTCACCGTTTCTGTATTTGTTAACAGGCTCTGTCCGGCCTCCAGGACTTTTGACCCCCGGTTTATATTTCTTCTTACTGTACTGGCATTTGTGTATTTGGTGGGTTTTCATCCTCACACTGATTTGTGTGAGATGATAAGCAGTTTGATGATAGCATCAAGGTCTCCAAACTCCCATTGAAATCATCAGAGAGTTTCCCCTGGGTGGTCCCTGGTGATAACCTTTGTCCTAGAACCTCAAGGGAAGGCATTCAGCCAACAATCACATGAACCTGGAAGAGGAGCCCAGTCGGGCTGATGCCTTGATAACATGGGGAGACTGAGAAAAGGACCCAGCTGAGCCGTACCTGCTGCACCTGGATGGAACTACAGAAACTATGAGATAATAGGCGTGTGTGGTTCAAGCCACTCAGTTTGTTACTGTCGGAATTAAAATGGGGTGACTTGTGTCAAGCCCTAATGGCAAGATAAATCTGCCTGGGAGGTTGTAAAGGAAGGGATCTCAAGCACAGATAGCTGATAAGGACCTAGCCACAGAACACACAAGAACACAACCAAACAGTGACAGTACTTCCACGAGGGCCCATCACTGTGCGTCTGACTTTGGGCTGACATCACCTATCCCTTAGCCAACCATAGTTGATTAAGATCACTTACAGAATCCTCACTGAGCTTGCAAAAGCTTCCTTTTGCCTTAAACTTCGCATACACTCAGTCTACTGTGTCATTTGTATTCCTAATGCAATGCCCACTACATTTAAAGAAACCTAATCTTTGGTGAGTCTCCATCATTATTTTGACTGACAGTTGCAATAAAAAACAAATATAGAATCCATTATATGTCTGTCACAGGGATGCAGGAGTGAGAAACACGGCATTTTTATTCCAGAGACAAAATATAATTGAGTCCTAATTGTTAGAGCCAATTCGAGTTAAAGGAGTTATATGGAGCTATGGATGAGGACCCACTCTAGTGAGTGGCAGATCTGACACCCGCTGCCCTGCCTAAGGCCAACGTGTCAGAGGACCACAGGCAGCAGCCTGAGAGCTCCGCTCTGTCTCCCGGGCCTCCTGGCTGCATGCTGCTGAGGAAGTGTTTTCTGCAGCTGTGAATTTCTCCTCCACCTGCCACTTGGAGGAAGCTGTTGGCAAAGGAGAAATGAGCTGGAGCAGCTCAGAGATAGCAGAGCAGAGAAAAGACAGATAATCCCGGAGACATTCAACTCCTAACTTCCCCTAGCCATTCCTGGGTCTTGATCTCCATCCTGCCCTGTTAGAAAGATAGATACTTAGGGATAAAACTTGGATTCTGTGCAAGCCTGATGTTCTGACTGATGAATATAGTCACACGGCAGTACACAGTAAGCGGAGCCCTCATTGGTTCATTTCTCTCTTCATTACTTGCCCCACCAGTACTCACGTGAAGTGTTGTGAGACCCTAAGCACCACCATCTCATTTCCGGTGCTTATTAGGGAGAAGTGGTCCTTGTATGTGGAAGGACAGCCTCACAAAACAGCACACTTGTATTGTTTTCGGGACGAGCAGATTTGGGTTCCACAGTGGGATGAGCTGCCTGGCTTGCGTCTGATTGCAGGCGAAGGACTGAAGTTGTCTTGAAACAATGAGCTGATGTGTGCTGGGATAGGACGCTCTCAGAAATGACATTTATGTCTGTTTGCTGTGGCATCAGCATGCAGTTTGAGATTTGGGGTCTGGCCAGCAGCCCACAGGTGTGACAATGCACTCCATAATCTCTGATGCACACAGCACATTCCTGTCTCCAGAAGGGACTGAGCAATGCTGTGTGACCTTCTCCTTCAAAACACCCTGACCTCTGTGCACAGGTCACGGGAACCAGTCTAGACCTTAGAACAGACCAGGTCATCCAGATCAGGGGCCATTGCCCGTCCAGACTTGGCCTTCTTTCGGCCAGCTTGCCCTGTGGCTCTTGGGAGCCTGCCCTGGCTACGGGTGACTTGTAGGTATTGGTCAGCACTGCTGTTTTGCTGGTCACTGCTGGACAACGCTGACATGGAGTCAGAATCTGTGAAGGATGGCTCGAACTTGGGCCGGGCCCGGGGCTGCAGAGGAGTCCTGGAGCATGGCCTCCTGGGCATAGACATGGGTCTGTCAACTTGGCCCTCAAAACCATCACCTCCAGACTTGCAGCGCCTCCTTCCCCGGGGCTCAGGATCTCGGGTCCGGCTTCTGGACCTCTCTCCAATGTAAAAATGAGGGGCTTGATGGAGGTCTGCCAGGGAGTGAGGGGTGAGTGGCCATTGGCCCACAGGTCTCCTTGGCATTTCCTCCTCTTCTTCACTCAGCTGTGGAGAGTCAGGCTGCAGGGGTGCCCAGGACATGTGCTGCCGCATGTACCTGGGGTACACCTCTACCACATCACCCGAAGCATCCATCTGGAAATGTCTTTCTGGCCAGAAAGTCAGGTGGGGCTTTTGGTGGGAGTCACGCTCATTTATGAGGTAGTACCTGGGAGTGTGGGGTCTATGACCACGTGCTGCCGAGACAGAAACCTTGGGGCCACGGAGAGGAGGGTAGACTGGCCGGAAGTCTTTTCGGAAAAGAGGTTCTGATCGTACGTCCTCGATGTGCTTTGGCAGTGTCACGGGTGTGAAGGCCTTATCCTGGCAAAGGTCCCCTGTGCTGGCCCACGGCCCCTGTCGATACCTGTAAGACAAAGGGGTTAAGTAGCCTGGCCTCAATGGTCTCAGCTCTACCAGGGCCTTAGCAGTTTCAGAGTATTACTGAGAGTCACTGTGGCTGGATACATTTAGGAGAAGGGCCAAAGAGGCTTCTGCCCATGGAAGCCTCAGGACCAGAAGAGATACGTGTGGCAGGTGAGGCGCATGGCGTGTTTTGCTCACAAGACATCTCACCACAGGGCCCTTGTTCTGTCAGGGAGTACATCCTGAGGCCAGGGTTTGTGGAGCACTTACTAGGAATGCTGTCCCTTACTGTCTCTGCGAAGCAGCTGTCCCCCTCCTCAAGAACATCCTCACATCCCACTGCAGGAGCATTGTACCCACTGGAAAGCTCTTCCCCAGAGATGCTGCACTGCCCAGCAGTGCTGGTTTGAGCCGCCTGGTCTCCCCAGGACTATTTGATTCCTTCTTCCTTATTATGAACCTGTGCCTCACATAGCAAGATTTTAGGCTCTTCATTAATTTAGTTATTGTCTTTAAAAATAAAGAAAAAAGAGAAATTATATTTATCTATAGTGCTTCCATGGTGCTACATTAAGATCAAATACTATTTTGGCTATGCATTCGGATCAACACCCCACTTCTACGGAAGGAAGTGGGTCCACTTCCTTCCTGAACTCAATGTCCAATACTGTGCACAGATGATTTTGCCTGAAGCTTAGCTGGCCTGAAGCTGAAGTATCTGGCTTCCTGAAACTGTCAAGGGCTTCATACTCCTAGAAGCTCTTCTGTGTGTCCCTGAGCATGGATGCTGTCACATTTGAGTAAGCTGAGTTTCCTTCCGGGCTGTGACTGAGCCTCACCTGTCAGCATCGCGCTCTGGCCTTGGTTTGCAGACACGGGGAAGAGGTGAGGAGGGACCCCTGCAGCCCAGGCTGGGGCTCAGGGGCACCGGGTGAGTGATGGTCTCTATCCTGCTGCTCTCAGTGCTCAGGGAGTCCAAGCTGACTGCAGTGCCGTTGTTTAGGGGTGTCACCATGTGTGCAAGTTCACCATTCTTTGGAAACCTCTTGGAACTGTCCTCCTGGGTCTGGATTCGAGCTGCAGGGAGAGGGAGCGCTTATGAGAAGGCGACCTCTAGCAGATGACATGTTCAGGCTTGCTAGAATTTGGATCTTAACTGTGCCCCAAAAGCATATAGGTTAGCTAAAATCTTAGTCCCCAGCGGGTCACCTTTGGGAGGAGATGGCACCTTCTTCAGAGGGCTTGAGGCCGTAGGGGACGTACCCTTGAAGGGGACTGTGGGAACCATTCTTGTTCTCTCTTTGGTCATGACATGAGCAGCTGGACTCCATCCCACACTCCCACCTAGTGCTGACTCACTCAGCAGTGGGCCAAGTGGTCACGAACTGGACCCTGTGAAACCAGGAGCCCAAACCAAGCTTTCTCTCTTTTAAATGGACCATCTCTAGTATCTGTTCTGGTAACAGAAGGATAGCAGACACCAGGATGGTTTACTTTCAAGAATTTTGTGACCCCCAGCAGCTGAGTCTACAAACAACTAGGTGCCTTCCAAATACAACATGGACATTTAGAAGCCAAATCATTTTAATGCAGAAGGCTGAGATGATAGCTCCCCCTCAGTCCCTCCACAAGTTCATTATCTGTATGATGCACAGAAGAAAGCTTGTGTGTCAATTAGGTTTCATTTGGAAACAGTTCAGGTGGGACTCAGAAAAAAACATGGCCTTGACCTGGAAAGTGAGCACCAGATAATGCTATTGTTACCTTGGAAAAGTCTGTGTAGATGCTAGCTTTTCAAGGTACTACCTGAAATAAAACTAAATGTTCAATTACTACCTAAACTATCTTGGACAATGGCACCAGGATTTCACAGCATGACCCACAGTTGCTTAATTGTCATTTAGTGGTTTCTCTCCACAAAGATGGGTGGAGCAAGAATGACGGTAAGGGAAGCTCTCCCAGGGAGCTCAGCATTGAATTAGCTACCATATTGGTCCATGAATCTTTCTGGGGCTCTTCTCAGTATTCTGAGGGAGAATGTGGGCTGTGTCAGTCTGTGGCACCCAGCATGCCCCAGCAGCGTCCCAAGAGGATGGCGCACTTGTTTTGTGATACTGAGTATTGAACCCAGGTTCTTCACGTGGAGCTACGTCTCTAGTCTATTTTTAATTTTTTTTTTTTGAAACAAGATCTATCTGTGCTACTCAGTTCCTAAAGTCAGCCTGAACTCGCAATTCCGTTGCCTCAGTGTTGGGGTGACAAGTGCATGCCACCACACTGGGCTGTGACTCACTTGTTTCTGAGCTGCACCGGCTCCTGAGCCTCCCTCTGGGCCACACCAGCATCTACTTCCCTGCTTCCACCTCTTTCGGGGTGCAGCTCTTTCCATTTCCCCTCCATGAACCTAGATGGGGATCAGTTTGGAGGACCTGGGAGGGGAAGTGTGTCCTTGCAGAGTGCTTGGGTTCAGATCCTTACTCAGGAATCCATTTTGCAGCCTAGTCCTGCGCAGCTGCCAGTGTTCAGCAAGGTCAGGGCAGGGAAGACAGGCCAAGGGCTGGGAGAGAGTCTCGACAGATAGAGCTGGGGCATCACACAGGAATGAGATGGGCAGTACCAGGGCTTCTCCAGATCCTGTGCTGCTTTCCCAACTACTTCAAACCTTCCCACCATTGGATTTTGGAGGTTATATACAGGCCTGTCAAGTTGTAACAGTTAAAGACTTAAACTATTCTTTGTAGCCTACATTTTATTGTACTAGTTAACTGTGAGATGCCAGTGTCAGCTGTGAGGAATTGTTATGGGTATAGTGTATCTTAAACTATGTTGTTGCTGTATTTTTAGATGCCAGTCAATTGAGACATCAGACCTTTGCACTTTAAAATTATACTTACCTTCTACCATCTGGGCAACCTTTTTCTTATCTTCAGATCTTGCCTAAAATGTAAATAATAATCTTGTTTGATTTTGATTCAGCAGAAAGCAGTAAAAAGTTTCTTGGGGAGGCAGACTTTTGTGTTGTTCCTTCATACCTTGGACACGACTGAGCTCCTACCACCCCAACCTGGCTGCCAGCATTGGCTCTGCCCATTATTAGAATGAATAAATGCAGACACCTAAAAGCCAGAGTTCTGTGCTTAAATGGTTTCACTTAGGGATGGCTGGTACATCGGCCATGTTTAGATTCTACCAACACCGCTGAGGATCCCCTATCTGAAATGGTTGGGACCGGCAGCACTTTGGATTTTTCTAATATGAGGAATATAATATATAATGTTTTGGGGATGATATACATGTCTCACTTGAAATCATTTATGTTTTATATACACACTGTTGACAAGGTTTAAAGAATTTCTGCAACATTTTCAATAATTTGGGAGCATGAAATGTAGTTTCATGGTGTGGAATTTTCCCACTGGGTCATCATTTTGACACTCAGGTTTTCCGGTTTTGTAGCATTTCAGATATTGCATTTTTTGATTAGGGATGCTGCGATAGTCTACTGCATCCCAAAAGAGACCAGATTTACAACAGTGAAGATACTGGCAAGATGCCCTTTGCAAGTGAATTTCTAAGGGAAATTTTTACTGTGATACTTATGGGGCATTATGGGAATTTTTTTTTAACTGAAAAGGAAAGAAAAAATTTTTGTATGGAAATTGGGAAGAATGAAGGTGAAGTTGTAGAAAAATACGGCTGCCAACTTTAAGGAGGCTGTCACTCCGAGGGCTGGGAAAGGGCAGGCTTGCTGGGCCTTGAGAGAACTTCCTTAAACTGGTGCCCCAGGTACTTCCCTAGCTTTACCCTTAGACCAAGACAGCTTAGAGCTTGCAAAGAAGGAAAAATCCTTTGGGTTTGTCTCCTTTGGTCTGCTTTGGAGAGCATCTGAGCCCCAGGTGAGAGAGGATCTCACGGTACCCAGAACCTGAAGATGAGTTTGGACTTGTAGCGACTGATGAACACAGAGGTGCTCCAGGACTCTTGCAGAGGAGGAAGAGCACAGTAACTTATCTCCAGAGAGTGTTTTCCCCCAGCGTGTATTCTCAGTGCTGTCTACAGGAGACCTGGGAGTGGGGGGCCTTGACGGCACTGCATTCTTGTGCGGCTGATGGGTAACAGCCTCCGAGGATGACGCAGAATACCGGGGATACTTGCGTTTTGGATCTGCACTCTGAGCTGCTGGTTGCTGAGCTTCAGGGAGCGAGCAATGCTCTGCAGGTAATAGATGAGCATGCTGGGGGAGAAGGACACAGCTGTGAGGGCCTGGCTGCTGGACCCACCCTGCTCAGCTGCTGAGCACAGCAAGAATCCCCAAGTCAGCTTTGCTATGCACGTTGAGCCTTCTGTGGAGAGTGCATGGAGGAATTGCTTTCTGCTCCACTGACCCAGAGTTCTGCTCTGGGACAACAACAGAGAGGGCGTTCAGTATTAATTCAGAAGTATTTACGCTCTTCACTTTAACTTTTCCCTCTGACCCCAAAGAAGCCAACACTACTTGACTGCACTGGGAAATCCTTCCCAAGATCTTTTACATTCTGCAGAATAAGACACCAATAATTCTGATGTTTGGCCCCACGAAATAGCTACAGTTATTATCTGGAGGCTGCCGATGGACTAATAGCCACCCCGATGGCAGCAAGGTGTCCCTCTCCCTTCCTGAACCTCCATGACTATTTCCCTGCAGTGCGGTGAGTCAAATGACTCTGGAGTGTGACTCAGAGTCCCGGTGTAGATCATTAAGCTCTCTAAGCAATTTCCGAATAAATGAATTAATTTCACATGATTATTGGGAAGCAGTGGCATGGCCATGAGGTCGTCCCTAGGGGCTGGTGGCGTAGCACTTACAACAGCAGCAGCACAGCAGGCAGGATGACCACAGGGCTGCTGAGGTGCCCGACCACAGAACTGACCCAGCCGGGGAAGTCGTTCTCAATCGTTTCTGACACAATGTCATAGATTTTCTCTTGACCACTGTGAGAAAGAAACACACACTCCAGACTTTATTGCATTTGGCAGAAGGACACCCCAAGACATACAAAAATGTCTAGATGCTCAGCTATGAAGCTAGAAGTAAATATCCCAAGACAGACACATACCCTCCCCAAGAAGATTTCACATGAAGCAGTCATCTCATGAGCTGCAGGATTGAAGTGGGGTCAGTAATCATACCGGCATGTCTTTTAACTGTGCACACAGAGGTAAACTCACTGGTTAAATGCTAGATGGAAATGACACCATGGGTTTCAGGTAGGTTATGTAGAGTAAAAGTGGTGCGGACTGTCTTTTAATAAAGTCTTCTGAGTTTTGACTGGGTAGAATTTCTCTCTACCCTGGGAGCAGAGCTATTTCCTTTTTAAAATTTTTTTTTATTTTGAAGGAATAGCTCCTTTTTTAAACATGAGCTCAGAGATGGCTGTGCCTAAGGGCAGCCTGCTAGCAGGGAAAGAGTCCTGGCCTTGGGTTCATAAAATGCAGGTTTGAGTTACTCCTCTGCTGTTTACCTGTGCTGTGGGGCTCACCTGAAGGGCCCGCAGTTTAGGGATGGCTTGTACCGCACGATAGCGAAGACGGTGGGCAGCATGCACAGGAACAGCATGAACAGGAGCATGGCCAGGTAGAAGTTGTTGGACCTACAAAGACAGCGAACCTCAAGTGCTGCATGCATTCCAGGGCCGGCACACGTGTTCCAAGGCCGACACAGAAGCCACCCCTAACTCTGCACAGGGAAAGATGCTTCCCTCAGAGCGGAGGAGTGGGTGTGCCACAGGGCTGCCTGTGTGAAAAACTGAGGCCTGGAAACGGTGGCTCGAAGAAACTTTAAGGTCCGTGCCTCCCAATATGCTCCTCCAACATCACTAGATGAGCATTCACCCAGCACAAGACAGAAGAGACAGGGACCCACCTCCCCATCATGACTTCTACCCAACAAGAGCAGCATATGGGAAAAATATGTAAGAACTTTGTCCACCGACCAGGGCCCTGATCTAAGGCCTCCCTTTCCCACTCCCAGCTGTGAACTTGTCTCTTATGTCTCAAGAGGGTTTGGCTCTTTCGGTCAGGATTCTTGACTCGATCTTCCCTGGACAAGATTTAGTACTTAATGTATTAGCCTCTGGACTCCTAGGTGCTCAGGTAAATGTTCTGCTCTATTGTGCTGTGTTTCCTTGTCTCTCAGGCCTTGGCTGGTGTCATCCCCAGCCTCCCTCCCACCGCAGGAGGATCAGGCCCACCTGGAGTCTAGGAGCCTGTGCGTGGTTCTTCAGGCATCGGGCATGGTCCTCCACTTAGAGATGACCAGATGAATGCTCGCTGTTGGCTACCTCTTTCTCTCTTGATCTGCCTTCGTCTCTCCATCTCTCTCTCTCTCTCTACTTTACTAGGAGTCTTGGTGGGGACTTGGTAAGTAGCTACTACGGTGTGAGCATTTATCCCCTCCAAATTCACAGTAACACTTGGCTGCCCGGTGGGGCTCTGGGAAGTGAGGGCCTCGAAGGGTGACATGAGTGCTGAGCTCTCCTCTCTCACAGGTGAGACTGATATGGATATAAAAAAGCAAGTTTGGCTCTTTTGCCTCCTTGCTTCTCTGCTACCTGAGGGACAGTGCTCTTCCCCAGAAAACATAGTGGTTATGTCTCAACGGTGTTTGGCAACTTTTTATAAGCAGAAACTGGAGTCTCACCAGTCACCAAACTTGCCTGGTTCCCCTGCTCTGGAAATGTGAGTCTACATATTTCTGTTCATTAGAAATAATCTAACTCCAGTATTTTGTTTAACATAAACACATAATGAGGCACATAAAATGCACTAAGACAGAATATGCGGCTTAGTCTGTGAAAATATTCTCTTTCCTCTCTCTCTGCACATATTTGCACATACAGTAGATATACACACATATAAAACAACTGTATGTAAATATACAAAATATAAATATCTGAATATAAGCATGCATGTATACTGCTTACCTTACCAGGTAAAATGTAAATGTGCTGCCATGCAAGTCACAGTTACAAAGCTTGGAAACCAACCGACAACTATACACAAACAGAGTGGCATAATGAAGCACCCTGTACTCGGAAAGTGCTATGAATTCACCAACATCACCGAAATGAAGGTCTTAGAGAACAGCCAGGGTTACTAAATGTGTGGGGCTGTGGGAATGCTGGTGTAATTCTGGTGGGAGTGGGAACAGCTGAGATCACTTTGAAAGGTTTTTAGATCTATCTGTCTAGTTGTGGTAAACATGCGTGTGTCCTGATGCCCAGCAATGGATCTGCTGCATGTACTCCCGACATTAGACACTAAGGCAGCACATTCCTGCCAGCTCCCAGCTGGAAGCAGCTCACATGTCCCGAGCAGCAGCATGGAGAGAGAAGCTGGGACACAGCTCCTCCATGAGGCAACTTCCACAGGTGCCTTAGTGAGAGATGGAAACAGGACTCGAGCGCTCACCATGCGAAGTACGGTGCATTCCACAAGGTGAGGACCAGGCAGAACCCAGCACACTGTGGGGGACTGGGGTGAAGGGAAGGGAGGGGCTCCTGGGTCATTCGTATTTTGGTTTTTGATCCAGGGGGTGGTTGTGTTTAGTTTGTGACAATTGACCAGGTTTACTATTTATGATTTGTGCATTTTTTCTAAATGATTACCAAACTTTAGGAAGAAGTTTAGAAAATGTGTTATGTGCTTGAGAGAAGTCATAACTAATTCCAAAAGTGCAGCCTGGGAAATGGGGTCAGCTGGGGAAGAGATGGGAGGTGATTGGACTTTGACAAGCAGAGAGCAGGGGAGATACCTTTCTGGCAACCCAATGGGTAGGGCATGCATGGCTGCCATGAGGTCTCTGCTAAGGCCAGGCCTATACTCTCCACTGACCTGGAGGCACGGAACACCTGTTGGTGGGGTGCATTGCAGGTGAGCACTGCCCAACTCCTCAGGTACATGAGTCCAATGAGTTTGAGGACGTTGACCGCAGGCAGGCAAGGGGAGAAGAAGGCACCCATCCTGCAACCATGGAGAAGGCAGTTGGCATCTTGCAGCTTGTACCCAGGAGCCCAGGAGGAACATGGCTCTGAGGCTTTGGGGTTTAAACCTCACATTTAGTGGACTGGAGAAACCCAGAGGGTCTGAAACCCTAACTCCACCTCCTGAAGGTAAAACTAGCCTCTGAACATGGGAGGTAGTTTTGTTTTTAATTATCTCTTTTGTAGAGCTACTTATGGCTTGACATTCTCTACATGAAAGGTCCTCCTCCCAGAAGCTACACTTCCGGTCAAGCTCCACATTTTGCCCAGCGAGGTTGAACACTATGATAATAGATTACTGCCTTTTAGGTTTCATTAACCTATATTGAGCACTAATTTTTGCTAAACATTATACAAAGCATCTTCATATATTTTAGCTCATTTAACATCCTACAATTATGAAAGGAAGGGTGAATATCAAAATTTAACAGATAAAGAAGGCAATGTGAGCAAACAAAGCAATTTTCCCAAAGAACTTTGGCTAGTAAAGAGGAGACCGTACATCGTCTGCCATGGTTTTGAGGATAAAAGAGTTGGGCTATGGAAGAGAATTCAACCTTCCCAGGGAAGCTGGGACACAAAGTCACCCTGCAACTAAATGGCAAATACGGGACAGAACCTGGGACATATGACTCTCAATCTATTTATACAGGATGTGCAATTGAACTAACACATGAGAAACTGAGTTTTAGTGATAGAAAAATAATAGATGGGGCCAGGGATGTAGCTCAGTGGCACTGTGCCTGCCTGGCAAGTGCGAGGCCCTGAGTTGAATCCCTGGTACTAGAATAAAAAGAAAAAGGAAAGTGATAGATAAAAAGTTATGTTTAATAAACTAATAAATGAAAGTCTTTTCAAAAATCTATACATAGTTTCTTGTGGCGGACAGATATGGCATTGTATGTGTGATATTAGGCAAGACACTCGCTTCTACGGGCTTTAGTCTCTACATCTTTAATATGCAAAGATAGCACCTACCTCATAGCTTTGCAGAAAAAAACTAAATCAGTTACTGATAAAAGTGCTTGACAGCTAGCACATATTTAAAAAGTGTGACACATTTTTAACACTATTTGTGGTGTTTCGCAAAATGTAGTGGATAATAAGAACACAGAATTTGACTGGAGGAATATTACTTTTTATACCTCTTAATTATCCTCACATTTTAAGGAGAAACAGCCCCTCTTCCCTCTATTGGTTCCTATATAGATCTTTTGGCTGTGAGAAATAGTGGCTTAGAAGTAGACTCTTTCCTTCACCATTTCTTCCTCGAAAGTCCTTAGAAAAACATTAATAAAATTGCGAGGCCTATTAACTAGTTCCCTTGAAACATTCTTTCTGATTGCTTGTTATTGTGTTTATTTTGGTTTTGTCCTGTCCAGTCCCAAACTCAGCCCAGATGCGATGCAGCAAAGACAAGAGAAGCTGTGGTAATACATACCAAATCATTCCTTGGTTGTAAACTAAGTGTAGCACATTCTCAGCTATTTTGAATTCCCCATATTCAGGCTATGGAAGTAAAAGAATATCTGCATTAAACAAAAAAGCTGCAAAGTCTTCGCAGACACTTCGTGACCACCAGCAAAAGGTGCAGATAGGATGGAGGAGGTGGAACTCAGCCTTCTGCCCCCTCCCCTTTTCCCTCGGGCACTTTCTCCACCTTTCCTGGGCTGTTTCCCAGCTCAGGTGTCTGGAAAGGCTGCATCTACCCTCAGGAATGTCCCCAAGGACTCAGCACTTCACTTACAAACTTGCTTTCCAAGTCCCAGCACCAGTAGTCACTTAAGTAGCGAACAAAAAGTCCTCGGAAGAAGTCTATCAGCAGGATGCTGGCCACAGTGAAGAGCATGTCGATGATGGACAGCTTCAGCATCTCCTGCAACACAGGTCTTGGCTGCCACCCCAGTTCTCCCTGCTCTACCTCTTCCTCCACAGCCCTAGTCCTCCTCTTCTCTGCTCCTCCTCAGAGTCCAGCTAGGTAGAGTGGGCACAGGGAGGGGCTGCTGGCTCATACAGGGGCTCAGCGAATACTGAGGTTCAATTTTTATTTTCCTGGCCAAGGCCACCATTGTCTCAACCAGGCAAGAATCTCAAATGTGAAGTTCAAGCCACAGGAGACTCATTTCTAGGGGATAAGTCTGCCTAGGTGGGAGTCTGCCCAAGACTAAGCACTGGAGGCTGAGGGCGGACTAGCGAAAGGTGCAGATTTTGAGTTTGAGTCTTTATTCTGCTCATTATCATCTGTATCCTTGGGCAAGTCTCTTAACCACCCATGCCTCAGTTTCCTCATTGTGCCTATGGCAATAATAACAAATGTCTTACAAAGTTACCGCCTAGCACGGACTACACAAGTCTTTGCCCTGACTGTTATTAACTTCGAAACCTGGAAAAGCATAAACTCCACTGAATTTTTCTTTTTCTAGAAAACAGAGAAATGATGCTTCAGAGGATTGCAAGGGAAAGGTGAGGAGATGGTTGCGGACAGGCTTTAGAAGGGGTATTAAGAACCACCTGGCCCACATATGTCTCCCAGCACTGGCCTTGCGGACTCTGGTTGTGCAGCATGGTCTTGTTGACCTTGTTGAGAGGAGCTGTGTATGTGTATGCAGGAACCCTCATCTCCTCCAAGGCCCACGTGCCATTTCCCCTGATCCCTGTTCCAGACCCAGGTGTGGGCCATTTCTCTTCTTCAGGGGCTGCCGTGGTGGCAGAGAAGGTGGTAGAATCCATCCAAGCACTTGTGTTATATTTTGAGGCTGGTTCCTGTGGAAAGAAGGAAGAAGGAAAGGACAAAAGAAGGAGGAAGAGGCTGTCCATATGTTTATTAATGCAGACAAATGCGGACCCCACACCAAGGAGACCAGTGCACAGCTTGGAAACAATCCCTTTCCATGGGACACTAAGATGTACGGATATGCAGTGTCTAAAGCTTGAAAGTAAGGCCTATGGTCTCTCCTCCTCCTCCCAAGTATCAGGCGGGGATGCTTACCCACATCCACAAGGTGATAGAATGAGTGACAGATGGAAGCTCAAGGCCTTATTGGTAAGTGGCAAGCAGGACCCCAGGGCTGTGTAACTCAAAGGGATGATGCAGAGGACTCTCTATGGCATTGTTCATTTATAAGCTTTCGAAGCCGATTCTACAATGGTCTATCTTGGTCAAACCACACTCAGAAAGCAACTCCTCCTTGCCTCTCCACCCCCCCTTCCCCCCACTCGGGATGTTTTCTGAAGCCAAGCAGGCTGGAGGGACACCAGGTTCCTCTGGGTTAAGTGTGGAGATGCTTTAAGAGCTAGGACAATGGGTGAACTGTTTGCTGTGAGATGAATATTCTCTCCTGATTTCTGAGTGAGCTCCATGACCTGCTGCTCTTCCTGGATCATTTGCAAGAGCTGCTGAGAGCTTCTCCCAGTGAGACTCAAGGAAATGGTGCAGTGCACTGCCCCAGGGCAGAAGCAAGGCCCGATTCTCACCCAGAGCTGCCACTCACTGGCCATGCACCCTGGCCTCAGTTTCCTTATCTGGGCCCTGGGCTAATCTTTCTGCCCATACCTGGAATTTAGGGCATGTGGTATGGCACTGTGATGTCCACAACCACAGCAACCCTGGCATGTGGGAGGTGACAGAGCTGGGGACTCACCTGTGTGCTCATGCTGTTCACTTTGTCCAGGAGAGCAATGATCAGGCTGTAGAGGTTTCCCAGATACAGCACAAGGACCCTGAAAGCCACAAGCCCACCTGGAGAGCTGATCGTACGTTCGAGTCCCCAGGGCCCAGACTTACCACACAGTTTTTAGGGCAGTGGCAGTGAGCCGGTGGCATGCGAGCCCCATTGGGGGCAGAGCCCTCTCTGTTGGGGAGTGAGCTGAGTGGCCCAGCAGCTGACAATCAGAAAACAGTTGGTTTTTCTAAACTAAAACATCACTGTTCAAGTTTAATGGCAGTGCCAATACTTAGGATAAATAAGAGGGTTCTGGGTTACAGTTCAGGTACCAGGTCTCCAAAAGGTTCATAGAGCACTTGGCATCTTTAAGTTGCCTTGGGGATATTGGAGTGCGGAATTCCAGAGCCCACCTGCTTCAGGAGGTCTGGGCTGGGTCTGGGAGTCCACAGGGCTGTGAAGCTCACACATCATGATTCACACTTAGAGGACAAGGAACTGGAAATATGGACAGAGGTGTCTGTCACTACTCACTTCACAAGATCACAGGGAGTCAGGATTAAACTTGGGAACCCAGCACCCTGTCTATGCTTCAGACCCAAGGATTTAGTGGGGACACAGAGGGCTGGAGGGTGTAGCTATTGCACTCAGGCCACTGAATGACCAGAGTCCACCAGACAGTCCCCACCAGCCAGTGACAAAGCCTGAAGTCAGCTTCCGTGAGCTGGAAATCTTATAGGATTTCCTGGCTGTGGTTCTGCTGGAAGCTGTGGTGACCTATGACTTGGTTGGAAATGGCAGAGCTCCATGTGTGTCACTGGGACAACACTAAGCGCACTGAGAATCACGTGTCCAGTGGTGACTGGTGGGAAAGAAGCTTTACATGGAGGAAGAAACTGAAAATGAAGCAGGAGTCCTCAGTGGCCAGGACTCCCTCCCCTCAGGGTAGGGCTCCACTTGTGCACAGGTGTGTGTATCTCCCAGGCAGACTGCGACTGTCAATCTCTTCTGCTCTGCAGAGCTGCCCAGTGGTGTCAGCTGAGGGAAAGGCAGAGTGGACATCCTCTCTGTCTTGACCCTGCATTGCTATTTTCACGGTGCTTTGGATGAAAGGCCAGTGAGTTAATGCAACTAAAAAAACTGCCCGCTCCTGCTACCAGAATCAGCCTTAATTTGCCTGGGCTAAGTCTTTCCATGCCTCTGTTTCTCCAGTTTTGCACATGAATAATGAGGCCAATCTGTGTAATAGGATTGCTGTTAGACCAAATGCAATAACATAATTGATTCCGCCCCATGCCTGCCAGGGAGGCAGAAGTGGAGGAAGGCACTTGCTCCCCTGGGCGGAAGAGATGCGAAACAGAGAAGAGAACCAGGGGGTGAAGCTGGGGGTTGCCCCAGATCTGCCTGGACTGTGAGTTCAAGACCAGCCACTCAGTCTTTCTGCTTCTGTCTTTCTATCTTTGAAACAGCTGCTGGGTTTCAAGGGTTGACAGATCAAGGCCTTCCAGCTAGTCTAAACCTAGTTTGTTTTCATAATTAAAGTTGTACTGGAACCTGGCCTTAGCCTTCCATTTTTGTAGTAGTTACCATCTTAAAGCTTAGATTATGACAGATCTATATATAGGAATCACAAAATCTGAATGAGTCTCAGTCTTTTGCAGGAGGTGCGTGTGGATTCCCTGGATGAGAGAAAGTCTTCCCAAAGTGCTGACCATTGATCTGGAGGATGTGAATAGGCCTCGCAAGAGAAACCATGGCGAATGGGCTCTGGCCACCTCCCCCTACCACTGTCAGCTGCAGAGACGGTCTAGCTGGCTTTGTTAGGGGGGAATCTCACCACACGGAGAGAAGCCCGTCATTCAGGACAAGGCCCCTGCTAGAAAAGACAGTGCTGTTCTGACTCTTGAGTTAAACCCACAGGTGCCATACTGACTAAGTGACAACACAGAAGAAGCCAGGGGAGGGAGAGCCACCTGTGCTCACTATGGGCAATAGACGCTGAGCCACGAGGGGCCCCTCCTGGCATGGTGCCTACCTTGCCAGCTGGAAGCGCAGAGTAGTCCGAGGGTGGTACATCTCCAAGGCAGCAATGAGATCAAAGGCAGATGGTGCCAACATGGTGACAAGGGACACTACCACGCTCACCTACAAGACAGTTTCTGCCAAGTTCTGCACTCCGGATCACCTCAGCCTCATGCTCCTACTCTGGGTCCCCAAATCTAGGGTCTGGGCAGCAGGTACCCCCCAAAACCCTTCAAAACAGCACACCCCAGGGTCTGCAGTTCCCTCCTGAAAACCTTCCCGGGCTCTGCTGAAGGCCACCATCTCTTTGTCCCCTGCATTTCTTTGAGAACCTGAGCATTCTGAGGACACTCTGAAGTCAGCAGGGACTCGCCAAGTCTCCGCCTCATTTGTCAATGACCACCTCATCTCATTTACACTTCCCGCCCCGGGGTGGAAGAGGAAAACAACTGCAATTATGACAAATAGAAAAGGGAAGGCGGATGGAAAATTTAATATTCTTTCTGTATATGGAGGATTAATTATCTAGAGAATTATGCCTGGCTTTTGTTTCTTTGTACTTATGGTGAAAGAAAGAGATGCTTTCGCTGGTACACAAATGTTTCGTCTAAAATAATAATTTCTAAATATATATTTAACACAACCCTCTTAATTGATATAAATTGGAAAGAGGCAAGGAAAAGATTATCTAGTAAAGTGTTAGATTTTGATAAATTATTATATACTGATAATATGTATCAGCTAAATTGACAATTATCTTATTGCTTACATTTTTTGCTTTTTAATTCCTAGAGGATAATTATTTTCATATAAGTGGCCTGATCAATGATTTTGTGCTGTTTTCCTTTCATATCTTTACAGGTAAATTGGGCCAACCCTTCAAAACAACACACTCATAATGAGTACGAAAAATTCCAAAACTGTCCATACCATTCCACTTACTAATTTTCTATGGGGTGATTATTTAGTACATGAGACAATGCGCCCAGGTTCATAGTCTGTCATTTAGAAATACAAGAATTGCCATGTGTCATGGCTGACATCAGGCACTGGTCCCTGTGATGTCCACACTGGAATGCAGGTTGGTCCTCAGCCCACATCTGCAGGAGTTAGGTTGGAAGCAAGACCAGAGGAAGACACAGAGAGAAGCGCAGCCCAGACAGCAAAGCCCAGAGGTAGAGACTGGGGTGAACGCACAAGGGTGCCCATGAATCAAAGCCTGCCCCTGCAGAGAAGCCACATCCCTTTGCCAAGCTTTTGTGCTGCCACCCGAAGCCCTGTGACCCGTGCCCTCGATGAGAGCACTGACCATCCCCAGGATGGTTCTGGTAACCCACTAAAGATGCAGAGGCCCAGCTGTGTTCTTGGAGGGGCACCTAGGTAATTGGCAGCCCTGGTACCTCATTCTTTTCCCAGAGTGTCAGTTCCTTCTTTGACTGCTCCAGCTTCTGGGACCGGTCCACCACGAAGTAGATGAGATAGATGCTTCCGGCCAGCGAGAGCAGCACCAGGATGTTGGCAATGATCCTCAGACAGATGGTCACGACCCTGGGGGTGGGCAGACAGGAGTGGGCTTCTCAGAGCACCACGAGGCCCAGCAGTGAGGCTCAGGGACAGGTACACCTCCGGTGCTGAGATGGCTATGAGAATGCGCCCCTCCTCAATTCTGTGGAGTCAATAGTGAATTATAAATTCCACCAGGCAGCACCTTGAGGCTCCAGACAAATAGATACTAGCTAGAGAGCCTGAGAGCTTGGACTCTAGCTCTCTGCCACTTAGACTTGGGTGTGTTGTGTCGTAGTTACAATTAGGGGGGGAGGAGAGAGTGCTGTAGCATGTCATTCCACGCCGTGGCTCTGACACTGGACCCAGTGTTTTCTTGGTGGTTTATCATCTATCTTTTCCCTCCCAGATGTAAGCTCTGATGTTTTCACCTTTTTCAGTCCTACACCCTCAGCTCTTAAACTAGGCCAAAGGACATCTGGGAACTTTTTATTTGTCAGATGAACAAGCAAAGAAAGCCGCAGGTCAGTGACCAGAAGACAGGACACGGGACTCATCCTCCTCATGTGGTCTCGCTTCGCACAAGGCTGCCACAGTGTGGACAGCCTCAGAGCCAGCTGCATTCTAGAATCTGCACTAAAACACTCCATTTTTTCCAGCATGGGGGGACAACTGATTAACTGACTGATGCTGGGGCGACTTCTGCTGCCACAGGCTGTCTGGGCCTGGTGCTCCCGACAGCAGTGCGGTGGGCGCAGGCCTGTGTGCAGACAGTGGACCTGGGAACTGACCCAGGAAGCAGGAGCGTGGCCCGGTTCCCGAGCTGTCAGCACAAGATGCAGGGGAGGTGGCTGCAGTTAGATGTGATTGTGGGGCCTGGTGGCACGAAACAGGAGAACAGCTGTCTCCTCCCTGTGGTCCAGGTGCCTTCCTCAGCCTCACCCTGTCTGCTGGCAGTGGGGGTATGAGTGTTACCTAGACATGCGGGTCAGGATCAGAGTGGCCCGGGCAGCCAGCACAAGTCCAGGAGAGGAGCCTGCTCCTGGCAGAGCCTGCCTGGCTGATCCTATCCTTTCCATGAAGCCCCACCCCAGGGGACCTCGTGCTGGTCACCACACCTCCCTGTACATGTGTCTCAGCTCTTCCTTTGCCCAGGAAGGAGCATGTTCTAAGTGATATGCTAAAGCCATGGTGTTAGATGACATGTTACAGTTACAGTACCAGCCCTGGTGGAAGGTGCCTCAGATCAAGAATCACAGAGCTCTGGGGAGAGAAAATGCAGACAGCGCAGGTCCCCGAGGGCCAAGTGGTGTTCTCTATCCCCTTCTGTCCCTAGACCACTCTGCCATTGCTTCTAGGCCCCAGGGAATGTAGTCCAAGAAACGAATGGGACTTGCAGTTCAAGGTCCCTTTCTTTCCCTCCTGGTGAGCTTTCTGGTGGCCGCCCCAGAAAATGCACTCTGGGTCAACATGATGCAGCCACCAAATGGTCACCATCTCTTCCTTGCTTCCTCCTTCTGGGTCCTGTTAGCGTGTGCAACTCTCCCCGAGTGTGTACTGCACATCTGCTTCCTCAGGAGGAGACACAGGAATCTGTATTTGGGCACTGCTGGTGATTCAAAGGTGGGGCTGACCACCGTCTGGGAAGCACTGGCCGGAAGTCCCACCTTTTCATTCCATAGAACACAAGCACAGGTCCAGGAAGATTGAGAGATGCCTGGTGTCATGGGAGTCAATGGTGAAGGAGGGCCGGAACCCTGCTCTGTGGTTTCCTGTCCTCGGGGCTGGAGTGCTTCCTCCAGTGTCCTCGCTAAACAGTCCTCCACGTGCTCTTTCTGGGTGATACACTGACCACACACTGGAAGATCCAGGAAAGATCTGAGAAGAGCAGACATCTTCTCCCACCGAGGACAGGGCCCTCCCCTTCCTGAGGGGCCCTCTCCCTCTGTCCTCCGTGAGGCAGAAGGGCCACCCTCCCAGCCCACCTCTCACGTCTCCTGAAGGACCCTACACCCAGGGAGGCCCCTCGGAAGGCTGTGGGCATGAACTGGATACTATTTATGCCTTGTAACTTCAGAGATTTGTTTCTCAATAAAATTAGTTTCAGCACCATTCATCTGTCTGCGCCATTTAGCGAATAGCAGCTGGCACCGAGAATACCTGTCCTGTTATCTAAGTAAATGAATAGGAAACAATAAACTTCACACTTCTGACTCTCACTGCGGGAGAAGCACTCCTAAATACCAGGTTCCCACAGATCGAACTAGCAGAGGGACAGAAATTAGAGAGGAAGAAGCTGCCCTCTGCTACAAATTATGACAGAGGCCGCCTGGGTAATGTCCGCACCAAATGAAAACCTACTAAGGACTCCAGCACGTGGAGTAAAACACTCACAGATTTTTGCTTTTCTTCTTTTCCTGTTCCTCCAGGATGGCCTCCTGCAAGGAAAAACACAGGCAGCGCTAGAAGTGCAGCATCGCCATTCACATAGACCCTCGGAGACGACTTAGCCAGCATCTGAACATGCCTTTCCAATGTCTATGAATTTCTCCTGCAAACTTCCCTTGACATGAGTGAATTCCATACCAGCGATTTAACAATCATTTGAGAAAAGGAGACTGGAGATTGGGAAAGAAAGACTGGAAAAGTGTGCTCCCTTGAAGTACTGTGTTTTATTTTTAAACTAGAACTCCGAGGGGGGTCTAAGGTGGCTCAGGGCTCGCACTGCTCTTCACCACACTTATTACTAAGCTAAAAGTAAAAGCTTCTATCCCTCCTTTATAGGTTAGTATTTACAGGTTAGATACATGCACCATGGTAATAACTCATTATGTAAATTGTCAAATATATGCAAATTGAAGCTCTAAAGGGAGGAAATACGAAACAGTAAAGAGGCTGCAGCACTTCCGCCCTGCACCTCCGCCCTTCATACCCGGATGCTGTTCACCACGGCTGCGGTCTTGCTCTCCGCCGCTTCCGGGTTTCCGATGAGGTAGTCCCAGGCGCAGAACACCCGCCAGCAGAAGGTGTAGTTCTCATTGGAAGCGCTGGCCAAGCTTGTGCGAGAGTTTTTCGCCATCCTACAAGACAGGATTGCAGCATGATGCTCGAGTCCTGGGGCCGGCACAGGGGTTGGCTCCAGGATGCCACCCAGCCATGGGTCTGGGAGAAGAAAGGCGGTGCTGGGATTGGGGAGGGGCCGCACATTGGCCATGTGCTGGCGAGTCTGTGTGGTGGCTGTATGCCCAGACATCATGGTCCCCCCAGTACCTGCAGGACATAGTCCACCTCCTTTGCACTGAGGTGTTGTTCCCTGGGCCGCTGCCCATGAAAACTACCCCTTGGGGCTCCCCCTGGGAATCTGTCTGTCTGACACACTGAGGCTGTCCTTTAGACCCTGTATTTGAAAGCAGGGGTGCTGACCACTCCTCAGGAGAAGCAGTGCCTGTGCCTCATACCTTGTTCCCTGAGAGGCATTACCTGCGGGTTTCATGTCTTCTGCCTGTTGCCTCTCACTTGCTCTTAGACTGTTGACACACAGTAAAGCATTTAAGCTTTTCAAATAGGCCATGAGGTGCTGGTTTATCAGCTTATTACATATATTTTTATCCCATGCACCTCTACCTGCACTTTGCTAACATGCTAGGTGATGGGGAGGGGACCAAGTGGCGGCACCCAGGCTGAGGCCTCTGTCACCTGCATTGCTTGCATTCCTTATGCAGAAGAGCAGGAAGCCAGAGGGAGGCAGCCAAGCCAGCCAACCTGCCCCTTTTAAATACGGGGCCTCAAGAGGGACCACAGGTGCTGGCTGCAAGTCTCACAGTGCTATCCAGTGTGTTGTACCACCTCTCAGTGACAAACTAGAGGTGCCAGCTGCAGCACAGCGCACAGCAGGGTTCCACAGGATGTGGAGCCCAGCACAGTCAGACACACAGGCAGAGCAGGAAGCTTGGCTTCCTGCGAGCTCTCATCTAGATCACACGGTCTGTCTCTCTGAGGGTGGTACAGAGTATTTCTAAGGTTATGTAAACTGGCAAGTGTGGGGCACTCTCGTCTCTCCACATGCAACCCAGGACCTGGCCTGTCACAGTGAGTGTGGGGGACCTGCTCATAAATGGACAAATGGCCCCTGGTCCTGTAAGATGCACTTTAACTTCCAGCGTCATTGCAATATCACATCAGATACACACATCACAATCACTAATGTAGCTCTTGAGAAACTGAGCAGACATACTTTTTTAAAAGAATGAGGAAGCTGTAAGCGAACACGGCCATTCCCACCAGGAAGTACGCCAGGGGCAGACGGTAGCCAGCTCGCCCGATCCTCCTCTCCCTGCCGTAGTAGCCATAGAAGAGGACGGAGTACTGGAGGTAGCCCTGCAGAGAGACCGTGTCGGGTCACTTCTGAATGTTGGTCACCCCCTTCCCGCAGGTGCCACCTGCCTCACCCCAAGGGACCAGACGGTGTCCAGGTCCTGGGCAGATGCAGCCTGCTCCGGGGGGATGGTCTTCCTGGCTGTGCTTCCGAAGGGCTGGCCAGCGATCAGCTGGTAAGAAAAGGGTTGTCAGTGGTCCCCCAGGCAAAGGACCTTGCGGCACTGGGGGTGCCACCCATGAGGCCTCTGGGGTGGGTGACTGCTGGTTCCACTGAGGACAGCTCATGCTGGGGCTCAGCTTCCTCTGAACCAGAGGTGGCTTCTGTGAGGCCTCTCTGAGGTCCCTGGGTCTCATGATGGCCTAGGAAATGATAGCCCTGCCATCTTTGTGAGGTTGATGCTTAGCCGAATAGGGGATTTGATTTTAACCCGTGGCCAGCAAATTGGCACAGCGGCCAAATCTTGAGATTCGCATGGCCCAGGTGTAAAGAGGGGCTTTGGCATTTTTAAATGGCTGAGGACAAAGGAAGAAAAAGAAAAACTGTTTTAGGACAAAATAAAAATTACCTAAGATGTGTATTTCAGTTTCCATAAATAAAATGTTATAGGCCCGGGGACCACTTCAGGGTTTTAGCGTGGTCTTCGGCTGCCTCGCACCATACCCTTCCCTCTGGGGAAGGGCAAGAGTGGGGTGCTGTGCTACTAACATCTCACCTGGCTGAAGAGTATGTTTCTCTCTCTTGAAATAGTTCTTACCTCCGGAATGACAATAAAGGCACCCGTCATGATCGTGAGCACAATGTTAATCCCAAATAACCATCTCAGGAATATGAAGTAGGAGGCTACGCCTGACCCAAAATGACCTAAAGTGAGATGAGACAGTGAGGACGCGACATCCAGTTCTCACAGTGCAAGAAAATTCCACAAAGCAATGCTGTCCGGGCTTTGTCTTGGCAGGAAAGGAAGAACGCAATGACTGGTGAGTGTGTCCCTCAACATGGGAATCAGATGGACCAAGATGCCCATGAACATTTACTACTTCTGTATGTAGAAAAATTCTCCTTTATCGAATATATCATGTGATAGTCATTTCCTTAGTGACATTTACCTGAAATGCTCTGTCAAATTTATGTATTTCATGAATGTTAAGAAAACGTTAGCTTTGTTTTTGAGAATCTGATAGAATTCTTTTGCATTAGACATTATTTTGAGAATGCTCTTGACTTTTTAGGGTCTTTTGTTTTAATTGCAAGTTAAAACTAATGTGTTAGATGTTAGCAAACTGGGTAAGGGGCACATGGGAACTCTGCCTCTCTGTAAAGGTACTCTTACTCTAAATTTAAGAAAGTACTTAATTTCATTTTAATATTTAAAACATTTTTCTAATTGATTATATAACACTCAGATTTTTTTTTTTGTATATATAATTTATGGGCTTTAGCAGTATAGTACTTTCACAGCACAGTACTTTCCTCAATAATTTTTTATTTCCCTTTTATAATTAGACTGGTTCTCTTTTGATATCAGATTGCTGATAATTTTTTTGATTCTTTCCTGATTTCCACTTGTATTTTCAAATATGTCATTTGAAAAGAAAAGAACTAAATCTACTCTTTGAAACAGTTGTTTCCATTTTTTTCAGCAACATTTCTAGAGTAATTCAGCCAGATTCCAGTAATCATCCTATGTTACCAGTCCATGGATGTTGCTACCTGTCCCAGAAGTGCTGGTTTATTCCCTTCATTCCAATTCCAGCATTGTGCTGTGCTGTTTTGATGACTTCACTTTTAAAATGTGTTTTTAATATCTTGATCATACAAATTCATTTGCCTTTTCCTTATGTTTTATAAAATTGCTCACCTGGATATTCTCTCCCATCTGAATTTTAAGATCATTTTGTCAACTTTTCAAAATAACACATGGAGACTTTTGTTAGAATTGCATTAAACTTGTCAATGAATTTTAGAAGTCAGCATCTTCCAGTCATTCCAGAAGACTTTTATATAATTTCTTCATCTCAGAATTTCTCTTAAGTTTGTTCCTGGTATTGGATACATGTATATACACTGTGTTGTGTGTGTCTACATTTGTGGATGTGATTTAGTGTAGTTTTTAAAACTTTTTCTAAATGCTTAAAAATGATTTCTCTGAAATACAGATTTTTGTCTTTGTATTTTGCGGTTCCTCACATTTCCAGTTAATTTACTATCACAAGTTTTCACTTCATCTTCTCAAATTTGTGTGTCTGACTGAATGAACAAGGCAGGAAAAAATGACACTGCTACCTGGGATGTAGAAAGGCAGGTAGGGACAGACAAGGTTTTCCCACCCCACGTCTCCCAGGAGCCCGGGACACCCCGAGATGAGAGGACCAGGACACCCTAGAGGGAGCTCAGACTGTGAACTGACCCCTACTCCTGCTTTCTCCACATCAAAATACTTACTCTCGATTTTCTTTATCCTCATTTCCCAAGGGATGAAAATGACCACAAAATTACAGGCTAGACGAGCAAACTTCCGCCATAGCTAGGAAGAAAGGGCCAGTTAGTGACTGTTACATCGGAGGACAGAATGGCTGGTAGCTCTAGGCCCCAGGGAAGGAGGCTTTGTGATGTAGACTGGCTACCTCTAATGGTGGTATCCTCATCTGTCATGGGCTGTACAACTCCAGTGGGTCCTGAGTTTCCCACACTTCTGTCCAAGTGACCAAGGACCTGCGTGGGGCCCTGACCTGCAGGGTCTAGATGAACTGAGCTATTCCTGAGGTCACCGCTGACCTTGCACCTACTGTCCCAAAGCTGGGGTAAGAGGAGTGGAAACCACTGATGGAGTGCTGTCTAAAGATGCACCTTTGACGCTGCCATAAACCTGAGGTAGTTGGCAGAGCGGGGCTTGGAGTCCCCAGCTCATAAGCTCTCAGGAAATGACATCTGTACCCCAGCCTAAGGACCAAGAGTCTGTCCAGCACTAGCCTGAGGATGAGCCCTACCTGTGTGTGTCTGGTGTCCTGCAGCACAGAGCACCCCAGCTTCTCTGCTCACTGAAGAGTTTGTGCTTTGGGCTAAAGATGCAACAAACAGTGCACATTTTTTTTAAAATTTCAGAGTAAAGCCAAATGTGCCCAACACTGGCTCTGCTGTCCATCAGAGATGGCAGGCTGTGCGTTTTAACACACAAGCAATCTGAGTTTGTGTTGGAAGCAAATAATACCCCAGTACAAATGGCTGCAATTGAGATAACCATACTCTGAGCCGAAAGACAGCCTGCAGCCCTAATGCAGACCTGTGTGATAATATCATTGTGGATGCGTCTGCTGAGGCCAGACAGCTATTTACAAATGAAAGTCTGAATTTTATCAAAAGTTGGTATGATTTATTTTTGGCTTAGGTCCTGAGAACAGCCAGTGCAGATACAGCCACTCTCATGAAGCTGTCACACAGATCCTCTATGGCTAGAAGTAAGTTGTTCTGTTTGTAAAGTCCCTGGAAACAACCTCTAGTCTCTCCTACAGTGTTTATCCATCCGATCCCACCTCGCACTGCCTTTGTTTTGCACAGCTGGCTCATCTCCTACATGCAAAGCACCACACCCAGGATTTTCGATCCTGTCCCCTCAGAGTGTCCAGAGGCAGGCATGCTCAGTGTCCTTTGATGAGGGCTTGGACTGAGACTCTGGTCGGTGTCAAGTCCTAAAATCTGTCAGACATGAGCTGAGAGGCCAGCGTTCTAACTCCAGCTCTTCACCTGTCCTATGACCTACCCCTGAGGAAGTCATTATTTTTTGCTTGCAATGCTGTTTGTGCATCTGTACAACAACAGTAGCATTGAGATGGTGGCTTTCAGAGTGCTCCTGATGTTTAAAGTTGTATGAGAAGTTCAGAACATGAGTCGGGGTAAAACGGGCCACTCTCACAGGTAGGAACGGCCCAGTCTCCACTCTGGCCCCAGGTACTGGAAAAGCTAGACCTCTAGGCTCAGTTTCCAGAGCACTGGACTGAAGGATCCCCAGGGTTACTCCAGTAATGCGTCTACCCTGGATTTGCCTGCAAGAGTTTCTTGGAGACAAATATGATGAAAAACACAAGTGAACTTTTTGGTGACCACGACTCAGGTGCAAGGGAAAATATCATGCTTCTCTTGTGATTTGTACCAAATCTCCATGGCAAAGGCCTCGGAACTTTATGGGACAACTCAGGATTTTAAGACCAAAACCAAAACAAAGTGAAGCAAAACCAAACTTGGAAAGAATAGGTCTTGATTGTGAGCTTGGGCTATTGAGTTTAGGTAACTCAGTTTTGCTGAATTATTTTCATACTAAATATATAGTAGCTCAGTTTGTGATAGCTAAATCTTGGAAACAACATAAATGTCCACCAACTGTAGACTAGATAAAGATATGGTTTTTCTGTAAAATAGAGTATCACTCTGCCATAAAGAATGACAAGTTTGAGTCACTCATACTCAAATGCACATACCTTGAGGACATACTGATAAGTGAAATAAATAGGTCACAGATGTGTAAATACTGTATCTTTTCTCTGATATGAGAAACTGAAAATGTAAATGGAGCTTCAGAATGTATGTTAGATATTGTAAAATAGAAAATATTCAAAGGGAAATGTGGGTAGGGGTGGGTAATGAGCAAAAAGAAAAAATTGTTATGGTAATTTAAAAAAAGGAAACAAAGCTTATGTATGTAGGGGGTGGGGGGTTGCAGGGTGGGTGGGGGAATAGAAAAAAATGAGAATCAAGTCTCTGGTATAAATTGTCAATGTTGAGTATGATGATATGATTATAAAATGTACCTATTTCACAATAAAATTAATAAAAAGTATTGAGTTTTGGTAATGTTGGTGAGTTATTTTGGTAAGGAACTTATTGAACTATGATAATTTGTCTTGGAAACAGAAGCTCATTCTTTCATCTTTGGAAAGAGTTGTACATTCACCTGGACTGAGTGTGTTCTTATAACACGTATGAAAGTTCTGAAGTGGAACACTGGGATGCAGCTCCTGTAAGTGTAGACATTGGACAAGGTTTGTGACATGCAGGCCAGGGTAGGACTTGCCTTCACTAGATGGAAGGCAGGTAGCTGGAAAAAGTCCATGCCATCGTGAGACCGTCCTCTGGGCTGGGGAGGAAGCTCTTACACATGAAGTTAGGGAAGGTCTAGATGGGGAGGCTCTGGGACTCGAATGTAAAGGAATCAGCACTTTAAAAACAATAAATAGGAGGAGAGCCATGCCAGTAGGAAGGTCAGCCTGCATCATTCTGCAGAGCATCTGGAGCTGAGGATCTTCTAACGGAGCAAGAGCGAGGCGTGAGAGGAAACCCAGCAGCTGCAAGTAGCCAGATGAACTGCACATGGGGAGGAGGGTGAGATAAATCCTAGGGCCATTAAAGCCACTGTTGTCCTCATTACTATTAGCAGAGGGTGTTAGGAGCAGTGTCCTGCTCTATGGATTTTGGGGGACTCATTAGAAAGCTAGAGGTATACACTACATTGTAGGCCGCCATTTTTATCTCTACATGGAAGAAGGGCTCCTGCCAAATTGTTCCACGGGGACTCCGGGGAACAGGGATCTCCCTTGTTGGTGTCAGGTAAGAAATGAAACACAGCATGCTAAAACTAAAAGGATTCTTTGAAAGCCATTTACCTAGAGCTTGGAAACAATGGCAGAAAGGCCTGGTGTCACCTCTGGGACTCCAGGTCTTGAATTCCCAGATCCTGGTCTCTTATGGAACACAGGAGGGTGCTGGTGCCCAAGACAGACTGTCTGCAGCAAGGGCATTGCACAGAAATCACAGGGAACTTCGTGTGAACTGAAAATCCAGATGGGGTAGAGGAGTGGGGGCTGCAGAAGACGCCTCATGTCTGGAGAGAGTCCCAAGAGAGAGAATAGTCGTGCCTGGGTGGTCCACCAAGATCTCAGGGGCGGAAGACATGGGAAAATGGAAGAACAGTCTGTGAAATTTACCATTTGGAAAACAAAGTGGTTTTTTTGTTTTGTTTTTTAAAAAACAAAGGAAGGACCATAATTGGAGATAAGACTCAATGAGCTGTAGGCAATATACAGATTAGCTAACGTGGTGGGTAGAGGCCTTTTCTCTAACACTGGTGGCATCTCCATGGGCAGAAGGCACAGTGTGGCATCAGATCTGCCCCACTGTCCAGCGGAAGATCCGGCCCAGGGCTGAACTGACTCGAGCTGAGGCGCTTCTTGCCTGGCAGCTGGGGTGGGACAAAGGATGGGTGTCCTGCCTGTGTAGCACTGCTGATAACTTTGGGGCTATCTCTAGGTAAAGTGGACACTCAGATCACTTTCTCTGGAAATTCAGCACACTTTGAAGTTTTTCCTATATCCATGTTGAGTTTCCCCTGACCCTTTTCATATGTGTATGTCACAGATTGTCTGTACCCAAATGAAGGGCGTCATATCATCTTACACATGTCTTCCTGTAGCAGTTCATAGTTTACTTTGAGAAAAACAAAAAGAGTGCTGGCAGCACGTGTGATTACAAATGATGATTTTGTTTTGCATATGTTTTTTATAAACTCCCTCAGATGCGGACAGGCACACGGAGTTATGAGAGAGTTTGGTTATAATCAGGAAAAGTCTATGAAAAGTAAGAAAAAAAAATGCCAAGAAAGAACCTTGGAGATCTTTTGATATAATTTTCAGATGTATAAAATGTGTGACATTTTTAATTTTGTTTCAAAGAAGCTAAAAATAATATAATTATAATTTTTCTGCTAAAATAAACTTTTGAAATATATAATATTCAGTGATTTTACAGATATTATGAGGCTAATAAGTTATTTCACAGAGGTTGGTAATAAAATTATCAAGGCTCGTGGAAAATAATTTTTGAAACATTTGTTAAGAGCTAAAAAACAGATCACAGTCTCTTTTTATAGTAATTACAATTCTGACATTTGACCTAAGAAAATAATTTTTTAAAAATAGCAGAATCTGTATTTGGCAAATATGTTTTTTAGGATTATTAATAATAATAATGGAAAGCTGGAAGCAATTTAAATATCCAGTAATAGGCAATTTCCTCATTAAATTAGTATGCATTTATCAGATTAATATTAAGCAGTTACTGAAAATGGTAAATATTAAAAAGCTTATAGCGACATGGAAAAATCTCTATGGCATTAAGTGACTAAAAAAAAAGCAAGACAAAAATGTCTGTATACTGTAATCACTACAAGGTGAAAATCATATGTTTATGCAGTAAGTCATGTGAGTTTTTTTAAAAAGGATGTCATTGGGATAGAAATGGGCACAGAAGAAATGATTTTTCCCTTCTTTCTAAAAGATGTAAAAATGTCTTTGTGGACAGAAAATATCAAGGTGCGCTAGAGTGTGGATTTAAGTGACTACGGGGGGAAAATCATAGTTGAAACGTCAGAGCTAGCAGTGAGCCTGCGACCCCCTCACTGCGAGGGACACGCCAGGCGACACAGCAAGGAACCTGTCCCTCTAAGTGGGGCTGAGTCGACGCCCCTCCCCTGAGACGCAACACTTAGCCAGGGTCGCACAACTGGCAACCAGGGCAGCTGGGCTACACGCCAGGTTCTGTAACCTGAGGCTTTGAGGTCAGCCTCCCGCCCTGAGCTGCTAACACCTAAGCGCACAAGCCTAGGGCAGGAAGGGGTGGGCGCCTCGGGCTGGTTCTTTACCTCTGCGCCCGCTGCTTGGTAGCCTCGAGTCCTGGTCAGCTTCCCTTCAAACTTCAGCACAATCTCCTTTGCACGTCTGAGAAAAAAAAAAAAACAACAACAACGGTGAGTACAGTTTTATCACACTTACAAGTTTTGCATAATATGTGAAAATACAGGAGAAATAAGTCACCAAACGGAGCAGGACATGATAAAACAGAAGGGAGAGGATCACTAGATCTTATTTCTTGATGATTCTTAGCCAGAAAACACCTTTAAATTTGCTTTCTATAGTCAAGTGTACTGTAATTCCAGCAGTTGGGAAGCTGAGGCAGGAGGATCACAAGTTGAACCCACCCTGGGCAGTTTAGAGAGACTTTGTCTCAAAATAAAAATTAAAAATTCTGGGGATGCAGCTGGTTTGATTCCAGTTCCACACACACAAGATTATTTAACACCTACATAGAAAAAACTAACCCAGAGTGGTGAATGCATACCAACAGTAATTATGCTGAATTCCTTAAGATTCTGGAGGTTGGCTGGGAATGACTAGCTTTGGACACCTCATCTCATCTCCTCCACTGAGCAACTTCCCTTTTTCTGTCAGTTCTTCGGAAGTAAAAAACAGACTGACCTCAGCGAGCCTGCTTGATATGTGCTTAGAAAGTTATGGAGTGTGTGTGTGTGTGTGTGTGTGTGTGTGTGTATGTGTATGTGAGACAGGGTCTCACTCCGTAGTTCACACTGGCCTTGAGCTTACTATGTAGCCACCACTCCTGGCCCTGATTGTTGATGGGTGTGGATCACCACGCTCAGCATTGTGTGTGGTATGTGGTTACCTGGGACCGAGCCAGGGCCCTTGTGCTTTCAAGACAGGTGCAAGTATTACTGAGCTCAGTCCCCTACTGGAGAAAGTTGTGTTTATACAGCCATGAACACTCTGAGTCAGCCAGATCAGCTACCCACACGCTGTGACGCTGGGGTTAAACTTCTCTCCTTACCTCATGTTCGGGCCTGAAAAGTGTACAGAAGCCAGTGGGTTAAATGGTTAAATCCACAACCCCACAAACAATGGGACTAGAGTGAGTGCTGGTGCCACACAGCACACTGGAGCGGAGGACCCTTGAAGAGAAGAGCATCTCCTCAGGGTAACATCCAGCAAGGGCCCCCAGCCTGGGGGCTCCTTACTGCCCTCTGCTGGTCAGGTTCAGTATTCAGAAGCTTTGCTTTTCTGAATCAGCCAATTTGCTAGTCAGCAAATTCTCCCATTGGGATGTTTCTCTCTCTCTCTCTCTCTCTCCCTCCCTCTCCCTCTCCCTCTCCCTTCCCTTCCCTTTCCCCCTCCTCTCCCCTTCGCCCCACCCTGTGTGTTCCAAGCACCCTCCTTGCAGCATTCTCCTCCAGACACAAAGGACAAGCAGCAGCACGCTGGGGTTTGCCCCTCTCTACCCACTCGCTGTAAGAATCGCTATGATCGTAGCCCTCCCAGTGGAAATCACTGCTTCACTGTGGTCAAAACAAGAGAGGGGTAAGGCTGGAACCCTATTCCATACTGGGCCCGCCACTCCAGGGCTACTTTCAATATGTCTTCCTGCTATGATATCTGAAAAATAAAACCTAGCCAAATCAATGGTGATATGCTTCCTGTGTCTGTGACTGCTTCCTACAGACTGTCTGCTTGCCTATTTTGAATCACACGTGGTAGAACAGAGAAACACATGGCACAGAGTCACTGCTCTGGATGAGCTCACTGCTGGGCAGGGATGAAAGCCATTGGGAGGTTCAATGACCAAGACAGCATGGGCATGGCAAGCGCCATGGTGGTGGGGAGGCAGCGGTGGGCCTAACGTGGGTGCAGTCACAGCAGTGTGCCACCTATCTGCTGGTTCTTCCCACAGGGAAATATGTGTGCCCTTTCCTTCCAGACAGGTGCTCTGACCCAGGCTGCATAACGCTCGTGGATTCAGGCTCTGAGCCCCTGCTCTTCCCCACTGACTCCACGATAAACCTCACTGGTCCAATCAGTACAGCACTGCTTCAGTAGCTTTGCAAGGTGACTGAGAAGAGGCATGTGTCACAGGGGCTGATGGATAGAACAGCCCCAAGGGTGAGCTTACAGAGCCATGTCGCTGGCCAGGTTTGTGATAGGTGGCACAGCTCAGCAGCGTGGGAGGAGATCTGTCTGGTCTGTTGTTTCCAAAGTGCCTGGCCTGAACAGTAATCATTTGTTCTTCTTTGGCATCAAGGTGAAAAAGGCTTAAACTCTTATTATTCAGACAACATTCAATCACCCTCCCTTTGGAATGATTTTTCAAAGTTTTGATGGAATGTGTGTCCTTTGTTTTATCTTTTAGATTAACTCTGGTGGATTTCTTGTGTTTTGGCACAAGAGAGCATTGGATGCAAGATCAGAAAGCTGCTGTTGAAAGTTTCATTCTAGCTCTCAAAAGCCACGTGCTTCTTGGGCCAGTCTCTTCCCACCTCTGAGAGTCCACCCCCCAATAAAGGTGGCACAGGGAAGGAAAAGTCTGAAGAACACCTTCCCATGGATCTGACCCTCCCACACATTCTTCTGGTCTCACAGCAATATTAACACCCCTAATTAACCGGCTGCGCCTGACCTATGCTTATAGAATAGATTCCTCCAGATAAGGAGGCCCTCAGCTCCAGATGAATAATGAACCTTGCTAAACACAAAACTGACCAGCAACCACAGCCTGAGAGAGATGATCCAATCCCACAGTACTGAGTCCCCAGCTCATTTAAATTTAACAGCCTACAACCAATGCACGGTCTCAATCTCTAGAACTTAAAAGAATCAGCTCAAACGCATATTTAAAATGCTGGGGAGCTGAGGTGCAGCCCTGTAGTTGAGCACTCCATTACCACGTAGGAGGTCCTGGGTTCAAGCCCCAGCCCTGCCACAAGAAAAGAAATGCTAGGCCCGGTGCCATAGTGTGGCTCAGCAAGTTAGCGGATGACGTGGAGATTTGAGTTTTTAACAGTGCTGGAGGGTACAGCAGTAGTCATTGTGCGAAATGCTGCGGTGGGGATCAGGGCTATCCTGCATCAGCATCTCAACTCGGAGGAGAAAGTTACCAGTATTAGAGAGATTAAGAAAATAAGCCAGGTTTGGAGGCACATTCTTGAACCTCAGCATCCTGGAGACTGAGGCAGGAGGGATTTGAGATGGCTGAGTTTGTGCAATTTAGTGAGACACTATCACAACATAAAAATAAAAAGGGCTGGGGATGTATCTTGATGCAAAGTCCCTGGTTTCCACCTCTTCCTACCACTGAAAAGAAAAATACTGAATGGCCAAGGATTGGTAGAAATAATATTCAAATTCAGACAAGCTATATGTAGATCCTCTGGACTTCATTATGATATAGCCAGACTCTCTAGCAGGACCCTAAGTATCACAATAACCTGGGCTTCTGTGGAGATTTTCTCCCCAGGAGGGGCTGGGAAGGGAGCTGAAATACCTCTTTCTGCTCAGGTTTGGCCTCTTGTCTCCTGTGAGTTTGGAGAAAATGTTAAAATCTGGTGTTTGGGAAGGAGGAAGACCAGGAAACTTTTCAGAGACACACACATTCAGTGTGCACTCGGATACCACACACTGAAACACACACAGACGTACACACTCACACTTGGGTGCCCACTGCCATCTCAGGGAGGTCCTTGTGTCAGACCAAGGACTGGATCTTTGATCTTAGTTTCCATGGGTCGGGCCTGGCCCTATGTGGGAAAGTGGAAAGCATCTTTACAAGAATCAGTCACCGTAACAGAGGACTCACCTCAGTGCCCTCAGCTTCTGCCCCATGGCCCAGGGTCTGCAGCGGATATTGGCCATGAGATCTTTCTGGAACTGTATGTTCTGGAAGATTTGCTCCGGGTCACTGCTGTCTCCCGTTTCATCAGCATTAAAGCTGTCATCCAAGTTACTAAACGGATCAGGACATGAAGGAGGAAATCTGATTAGCAGAATTGCTTCCAGAAAAGATCATCTTTCCTGGGGAAAGTTTGACAGAGTCATTTGTAGGAAGTGTTTGCTCATGTGCGTGTGTGTGTGTGTGTGTGTGTGTGTGCGCGTGTGTGTGCATGTGTGTGTGTGCGTGTGTGTGTGCGCGCGCACACATGGGCACAGAGTATATGGAGCTGGTGAAAGACCTGCCAGGGTCAGCAGCCCTTTGGAATGTATTTATTGGAATCTATTACTTGATGATCAGGGAAGAAGAAAGGTTTCTGAGGATAGAAAATATTATTAGAAGACACAAAATCAGACAAGGAGTCACTTGTAAAGGGAATTCCTAAATTGCAGCAATCTTGGTAGACAAACCATTTCCTTTATCAGACTGCTTGGATAATTTTAGAAGCAGAATTCCTCCTTGTTCTTCAACTCTGAAGGTAAAATAAACAAAAGCCAAACTTCCATCACCCAGAGACAATGGCTTTCCGTCTGCCCTCTTTGATTCATTTTAAATCTGAGGTAACAATTGCAGAATGAGGTGGTGGAGAAATGAGTTCAGCAAGGGCATATGGGCGAAGCTTCCAAGAAAATACTTGCTCTTCAGAAGACTGATGTTTCAACATGTAGCAACATTCATTCCAAGAATGAATTATTATGCAATCCTAATGCAACTACTTTTGAGAGGAGATGAGTACTCTTCTGTAGCTATTAGAAGAGAAAGTATCTCTGTTATTCTCTTATTCAGACTGTTTTTGCTTCCTCAAAGGAGATTTTTTCCCCCCAGTTTTTCCAAGGTAAATGAATGAAATGTATGCAGCAGTCATCTAACCAACTCAGAGAGCATTCTCACTCACTTCCAACTCCTCTGAGCATTTTCCAACGGGCAGTGTGTGTATGGTGAAAGATATGTAATCTGCTGGCTGGTAAATAGCGAGAGGGGAGAAAGCCCTTGTGTGGAGTTGGTGGCATAAAGCCAGCCTGGGAGTTGGGCTTCAGGTGCCCCATCCTCTGGCCCAGAGCGAGCAGCTGTCACCATCCCTTCTGAGGAGAGCGCCGAGGTCCGCACCACAGGTAAATAAGCTTCGGAGTTACCTGAAGAGGAGCTGTGCAGGATGGGGACTTGGTCTTTGGCTTGGCGACCTGCCTCAGGTAGCTCCCTGCTCTGCCCCTCGGGTGGAGGGAACCCACTCACCTGAGCAGTAGGGACTCCTGGTAGAGGTAGCGCTGGCTGGCATTTCTGCGGATGCTTCGGTAGCGCTGGGATGTCTTTGAGGTTTTCATGAGACTGGACTTCCTGCCAGCAGCTCCCAGGGATCGCAAGGGAACTGGGAAGCCAGCAGCTGAGGGAGAGTCTGTTGTACTGAGGTTTCTGCAGCTTCGGACGTACCCTCCGCTTCTCAGGAGCAGGGCGGCTGTGGTGCCTGCAGCTGGGGCTGGGCGAAGAAAGGAGCCAGGAGGCCGGCGCTGCATCTGTAATGTGGAGGGGCTGCTGCAGCACCGATTGGCTGGAGTCCCGGCAACCAAAGGTGGGAGGCTGGGCCAGGTGGCCTAGGGGTGACTTAGTCCCGCCCACTGCACCCTCTCTGGAACTCCTTGTGCCCCCAAAGGAATCTGCAGTTTGCACAGCTCTCTGGTCTGTAACCACTGCGCTGTTCACAAATTCTTCAGAGGATAGAGGTAACACTGTATCTTTAAAAAATCTTTTTTCCTTAATTTAAATTCTTTTTTTTTTTTTTGAGACAGGGTCTCTCTTTGCAGTTCAGGCTGGCCCTGAGCTCAGCCTCAAACTCACAGCAATTCTCCTGCCTCTGCCTCCCGAGAGCAGGGATTATAGGTGTGAGCCACCATGCCCGGCACTGTGGTATGTGGTATTGATTGCTGCTGGGCCTGGGTCTCCACGCCCGGTATTGTATATGGTGAGGTGGATTGAACCCAAGTCCTTGTGCATGCAAGACAGGCGCCAGAACCACTGAGCTAAATTCCTGGCCCAATTTAAAATTTTTTTCCAAGTAACTATGTATACGGAAATGCTAAGATACTAGTACCACAAATATCTATACACTTTTAGCTCACATAGACCAGTTGCCACATTTTACCGTAAATGCTTTATTTGTATCTATCTGTATGTTCTTTGACAGCATTTGGAAATAGGTTAAGGAAATAATGATAATGTCAGCCCTACATACCTTAGCATGACAACAGCAATCAAGTTAACATTTCGCTGGAGTTTTGTATTTACTAAGTGTGGTCACATTCACAAACACCATGACTTGAGGAGCCTGAGTGTAAGAGAATTTAAGGGGATTGTCAAAGTTTTGCGATCAGGAAAAAAATAATCTGATAGAAGTTCGAGATTCAGAAAATAGGTTGCTCATGTAAAATGCGATGATGCCCTACCACGCCGGTCCTTAGGAAAAGGCCAGCAGCTCTGTGCCCTTCCCAAGCCATGGCATCAGCAGCTTCTCCTACTGAATCTGATCCAACTCATTCCCCTTGTGCGTATTTCTTCAGGTGATTCTGTCTGACATATGAGTGAGAAACAATGTATTGATCAAAAGTTCCCTACTTTTGTCATTCAAATAAGAAGTCTACAGATAAATATGAATACTTGCTAGTTTTATATGAATCATTCATCCTAGATTTTTGCCTATTTTTGAAGAAATGTAGATTTCTAAACACGTTTTTTTTAATGAAAGTAGTACATACTCCTTAAATAAAAAATGAAAATAGTGAGAAAGTTAGAAATAGGAAGATCCACTTGAACAATGTTGCTTAATGATGTTGGAAATATTCGGAATCCATTCTCCCACTTATTTTAAAATCTGTAATACACTCCAATGAGTTTATTACCATAGTCACATGTGCCTGAGGTCTCTTCATGATTCCTTTAGTCTAAAGTTCAAAAATGTGCTCTAAAGACCCCTGGCCTCAGGCGGGTGCTACTTCTGGGAGAGGCCGTGATCACTGCTGTCATTCCTCAGTGAGGTCTCAGACTCAGTTTCCCAGCTTCTCCCTTGCATTTGGACCCTTGGGGGGCTCTAAATTACCAGGCTGAAATTTGCAGTGTCAGGATACTGAATTATGGACGCAAAGAGTAGATTATTCTGCATGCCTTTGACTCTTTTTAAAAAAATGAGTTTATTGGTACATTTTAAGTATACATTATTTTAACATTAACTATTCAGTGTATATACCCGTACACGATATATCTTGATTCTTATTTTTTCCCATTTTTCTGCTTTCCCTGCAGCCCCTGTATCCTCCATGCATCTGACTCTTGTTGACAACTTTATTTAAGATACTTCGGGTGTTTTGGATGATTTTAAGTTAAAGCAGAATTTGTGTAGCGATAAAATGACTAGAAATCGCGGAAATACTAATTGTACCAGTTTTTTTTTCTTTTTCTTTTTAATTAGAAAGGATTCAAACAATGTGCAAATGTGCTTCAGCTACTATTTCCCAGACCAACTGCTTTCAGGACCTGTGTGGTAGGATATTGTGAAATAGAAAATATTTAAAATGAAAGCGGGTGTATGGATAAATAACGAGGGGTAAAAGAAGGTGATAGTAATAAAACAAAGGAAACAAAGCTTATGCATATAGGGGGTCGGGGTGGCAGGGGTGGTGGGGGAATGAGAAAAAATGAGAATCAAGTCGTGTCATATTCTAGTACAAACTCTAAATGTTGAATGTGATGATGATGTGTATTCATAATATACTAATAAATGCTTGAATTTAAACAAGAGACCATGTAAGGGAAGGGAGAGAGAATTGGAGAAAGACAAAGTGCACAGCGTGCGAGTCATGTTCCGTTCCAAAAAGAGAAAAGGAACAGAAAATAGAATAAGATTTAGTTATGAATCCCAGAAGGTTTGAACAGAAACCACTCAATGGTTCAGCTTACAGAAATAAAAACACTCATTTTGTATATCCCGAGTTAGAGAATTGTTTTCCTGCTAAGTGAGTTCTATTCTGAGACGAGACGTTAGCATCCCAGGCACAGCTAGGAGCCTGTGTGTGTCTCATGTGTCCCCCCCAGCCACACCCAGACAAACTCCTTCTCTCTACTTATAAGATCTCAACTCTGGATTTTATGAGGCAGCCTTTCTCACTTCTGGGATGTGCTTATATGACTTTTGTATTACTTTAGCAGCTCTTAAAGTTTTCTTTGGTAAAGTTGAGGAATATATTTTTGGCCTGGAGAGTGTTGTTCAGGGAAGGTACTCGAGAATAGATTGTAACTACAGCAATCTATTATCTGAGCAATAGCTAAGATGGTTGAGACATGAGAACAACTTTTAATTTTTAAAAAGAATTCCTCATGAAATCCTCAGATGCAAATAAACTTGAAGCCCAGCTGAGACACCGTCTCCCTTAGGGCTTGTGTGATACTCTTACTCATTTAGAGATCCCTGAAGCATTCATGGATGGGTTGGTGGGCAGCTTTGTCCTGTGCCACATTTGCTCTGGCAATAAGCGAAGCCAGATTATCATCACCACAACAGGCTTTACAGAGAAAAAAATGGGTTTTAAAAAAATTATCTTTATTGGTACATTATGAATACACACAATAATCGCATTCATCATTAAGAGTTTGTACCAGAATATGACATGACTTGATTCTCATTTTTTCCCTTTTCCCCCTTCTCTGCATCCCCCCTCCCACTACATACACAATCTTTGTTTTCTTTTGTCTTTATTATTGCCACATTCATTTCCCCCTCATTATTTACCCTTACACTTTTTCCTTTCAATATTTTCTACTTCGCAATATCAACTAAACATACTACAACTCATTTACAACTTCATATTCTCATACCAAAGAAAAGATATGATATTTACACATCTGTGACCTGTTAATTTTGTTTATGAGGATGTCCTCAAGGTACATCCATCTGAGTATGAATGACTCGATCTTATAATTTTTAATGGCAGAGTAATACTCCATTCTATAAAAGAACCACATCTTCTTTAACCAGTCTCCAGTTGATGGACATTTGGGTTGTTTCCAAGACTTAACAATCACAAACTGAGCTGCTATAAACAAGGGTGCACATATGTCGCTGTGAAATGACTCTTTTAATTCCTTTGTGTACATGCCTAGCAGAGCTATGGCTGGGTCAAATGGGACCTCCAATCCTAGTTTTTTGAGGAATCTCCACACTGTTCTCCACAAAGGTTGTACGAGTCTACATTCCCACCAGCAGTGGAGAAGGGTTCCCTTTTCTCCGCAGCCTCGCCAACAGAGAAAAAATGTTTTCACCACCAAAAACGGTAAGTGCTTCAGGAGACCTGTATCTTTAACTCACTTGTATACAGGCATAGAGATATCATGTGATGTCTTATAAATATGGACATTTTTATGCATCACTTTAAATGTTAACATAATAAAAATTTAAAAAGAAAAGTGAGAAACTCATCATTAGATTGCTTTCAGTGGAATGGGAGTTAATGCAGCCACCCTGTCCTGTCTGGAGTTGAATTATTTTCCTATCAAAGACATACAATCTTTTCCTTTTATGGGAAAACATTAAATGTTTGAGAATATATATAAAAAGAATTTTCTTCTTTCCCATGGGATTAAACATATAGTCTGTCCTAGGAAAAGTAAAAAAAAAAAGTAAATTTTCTAAATATTAGAGTTTAGCAGAGCAGTTTAAGAGTTGGTGGAGACTTTTCTTTCAGGCTCTGTGTTGTCCCTATGCTTGGGATATTTTAGAGAGCACAGCAGAGGTGACTGCCCCTCAACATTTCCTTTGATTCCTTATAAAGATGCTGCATCTCAACCAGCAGATGAAGCTAAATGGCATCTGGGATGAACACAACCTCAGGACAGACTGGACAAAACAGGTCTGTGACATCTTGACCTGCCATTGAGACATCGATTTTGCCTTGTTTTTGCTTTAGTTTTGGTGATATATTGAAATTCTTTATTGCATGAAAATTAGCTCCTCTTTTCTTTCACTAGTTACTGATGTCTCCTTTCATCTTTTTTTATTTAAAAAATGTAATTTAATATGGATCGGATACATTCAAGGTATACCATGTGATATGTGATACATGCATACATGCATGTGGTTACCACAATCACATTAATCAAGATGTTATTGACATCTCACTTTCATTTCTACTTTTATAAAATCCTTTTAAAGTCTTCCTTCCTTAACATTCAAGATAATATATTCCATAAAACTCACTTTGATTTCCCAAAGTGGATTAAAAAAATCCTAAAGTAGCCATGCCTTTTTTTTTTTTTTAACTTTTAGGATTTTATCCCTTCATTGAGCAAAAGTATATTTTGCAGGGCTAATTTATTGCCCCATTTTCTCACCCTCATTGATTAATTTTGAATGAAAATCCTTTTTTGGCCCCAGAAAAGATCTGCATAAGGTTTGAATGGTGCAAGTGAGGAGCTGCTGTTTTGTCTACTCTGAATGGCGACAGGACACGCCGTGTGGCTGCATGTCTCTCGGGTGCTGGCCTATGCAGTTGGCATGGGCCACAACTGGCTTCTCAATAAGCCCAGGGCCCCCTGGGATCTACCCTCAGCTGCTCCAGAACTAGGTTTGGTGCGTGTGGCTCTGTGTTGAAAGCACTGGCTTCCTGTGCCGGACTTCTGTGCTTTCTATGTGGATGTGGAAAGGAGGAAGATGAGTTCTGACTTGTCCTTCTGGTCTCCAGTCTCCCTGGAGGGAAGGGAGAATCTGATTGTCTTCTTTTCTGCCTCATTCACATAGTAATTTCTCCTAACTCATGGTCCAGGTGCCTGGAGCAACTTCAACACTACCTACTTGATACAAAAATGATACTTCACAGAGATTTTTGCCATCGGCTCCCAGGACCATGTATATTTTAATCATGTGAATCTTATATATAGGCTCTGCTTGTCTAAGGGATTCGTGACTAAGATGTGGCTACACTGCAGTACTATGACTGCTTGAGTTCCTGAACAGAGTAGGTTGTGGATTCATTCTCATGATTTAAAACTTCCAAACCAGACTTCACCTCTAGGTGCTCCACTAGCTTTCCATAGTGCCAAACTGAGGAGCACACCTTTTATTCATGAAGCTTCGAGGGATTAATTCAAATCCAAACCCTGGAAACACAATGTGAATTTAGGGAATAAAGAAAGAGTTCAGCTTGGGAGCACTACAAAAAGCAGAATTCTGTTTACACCTCCGTTCTTATGCTAGAAGACAGGTGTTCTACTGTCTTAGATACTTTTCCTGTTCCTGAGAGAAAATATCTAACACCCAAAGGTAAAGGAGGGAGGGTTTATTTCAGTACACATTTTATAGAGGTTTCAATCTATAGTTGGCTGACTCCAAGGTATGGTAGAAGAGCATAGCACAGGAGAAACGGTTCATGGAGTGGTGAGCAGAAGGCAGTGAGGCAGCAAGCAGCAGCAGCAACCCTATCTTCCCTATCTCTCTTTACATTCCAACAAAGCTACAAGCCTGCTGACTGGTGCCCCTACCATTATCCACACTTAGAGCTATGCTAAACCTGTTTAGTTATTGCACACCTTTAATCTCAGCATCACACACCCTAAACCAGTCGACTCTGAATAGCCTCACCTATGAGGACATGAGGTTTTGGGGAAATATCTAGATACAAGCTGTAACACCTATTCTGCTCCTTTGCTCAGTATCTTTCTCAGGTTTGGGTGTGTCTGACCTTGCTTTCTTTCCTGATCTTTTGGAGGTTTTCCAGCACAGGGAGAAGATCTCATTCCACTGGAACTAGCCAGAATCACTGAAAAAGACCCATGCCTGGAGCTTCCTATTTGGAGACTCTTTTTTTATCATTTTCATCTCTCCAGTCTGTTTCTATATTGAGCTTTTTTTGGGGTGAAATATGCATAACAGGAAATTTTCCATTTGAATTATTTTCCAGTGTACAACTCAGGGACATTAAGGACATTCACACTGTTGTGCAACCATCACAATTGTCCATCTCCAGAACTTGCTTCATTTTCCCAAACTGAAACTCTGTATCCATTAAACAGCAGCTCCTCATGCTCTTCTTACCCCAGACTCCTGGAAACCACCATTATATTTTTTTTTCTTTTGAGACAAGGTCTCTCTTTGTAGTTCAAGGTGCCCTGAGCTCAGCCTTGAACTCACAGCCATCCTCCTGTTTGTGCCTTCCAAGTGCTAGGATTATAGGCGTGAGCTACCACACTCAGCATTGTTGTATGTGGTTATTGTGAATCAACCATGGGCCCTTGCACTTGCAAGGGAGGTGCTGGAACCACTGAGCTAAATCTCTGGCTCCATTATTCTATTTTCTGTCTTCTGATTTTGACTACTATGATTTTGACTGTCCTAGTGTAGTCACACTCAGTCAAGTGTGACTACAAAATATTTGACCTTCTAGTACTAGCTTACTTAACTTAGCATAATGTCTGGATGGTTCATCTGCGTCATAGCTTGTATCACAGTCTTCATCCTTCCTAGTACTAAATAATATCACATTATATGTATAGGCCCTTTTGTAATTGTTCCATAAGTGTTTCAGCAACAATAAGTAAAGTAGTAAAGCAAAGCAATATCTTTATCTCTCCTGCAGCCGACCTTTGTGTCCATTGCTTTATGACTTTCTGTTAAATGTGCCTCAAATTTCCTGCAGATGAAAGTTCTCAATTAAAGAGCTTTATTTAATCATCTTCTATTTTTACCATATCTTCTGGCAACTCCTGGAAGCAGTTAGTGTGGGAATGATTCTTTTCTTTTCTTTTTTTTTTTTGAGACAGGGTCTCGCTTTGTGGTTCAGGCTGGCCCTGAGCTCAGCCTCAAACTCACATCACAGCAATCCTCCTGCCTCTGCCTCCCGAGTGCTGGGATTACAGGCATGAGCCACCACGCCCGGCACTGGTATGTGGCACTGGTTGCTGCTGGGGTGAGTCTCCACACCCAGTATTGTTATGTGGTTACCAGGGATCGAACCCGGGTCCTTGCGCTTGCAAGACAGGTGCCGGAACCGCTGAGCTATATCCCCGGCCCTCTTTCTTTTTTTTTGATTCCTCATGCTCATGAAGATTTCTCCCTGATTTATAAAAATAATAAATAGTATTACCTAGTTCTATTAAAAGGAGTTTCCACATTCATAGCACTTCCGCCTTTCTTTCTACTCTTTGAGGTTTCTGTGCTCATTCTTTCACTCATTTTTTTCTTTAGCAAGTGTTTACTAAGCACCTGTGCTATGCTGAAGTTTACCCATAAACTACACATTACAGTGTCTTTCCAAGGCCGATTACTTGGAGACTAAGAAATTTTTGTTCAGACCAGCAGTTCAGAGAAAGTAATCTGGAGATTATGCTCCTAATAATATCTTCTTAAGTGCATCAAAATAATACAAACCAACATTACTATGTTAATGTTTAAATTCAGAGAATGTTCTGAGGTAGGCTGAAAAATGCACTTTTAGACGCATGATTCATTCTCATCATCCCTGGAACCTGTGAATCTCTCATTAGCTGGCAAACAGCATAATAGAAAAGTGCCTTTATATATGATTGAATTAAGGGTATCAATATGGGAAGGTTATGTTGGATTGTCTACACACGTTCTAAATATCACTGCATAGATCTTAAAAGAGGAAAGAAGCTAGAGGTCTTACTACCCACAGTGCAGGGAGCTAGGTGGAGATAGAGCAGATTGATGGTAAGTCTGGCTTTAAGATTGGAAGAATGTGACGACAAGCCAAGCAACAGTAACCTGAGGGATGGTTTCTCCAGTCAGAGCCTCCAGGACAGTCTGGATGGCCTGGAGATGCTAGCAGACTTCAAAGTTCAGACTTCTAGCCTACAGAACCCAGGAGAGAACAAATGTCTGTTGAGTTTAAGTATCACTTTGTGGTAATTTATTGTATCAGTCACAGGAAATGAATGTAGTCTAAAATGAAGTCAATAACAGCCTGTACTTTGAAGCATTTTGTGAAGTTAAAATGAATGAATGAGGGCCTGAAAGAAGCTCAGGAGAGTGCTTAATGGAGTAAGTATTCACAAATATTGGATCTACTTACTGAAAGATTTATTAAAACATTTGGCCACATAATCTTCCAACATTAAACAGCAAATATGTTAATGAAGGTCAATAAAAATAACAGAATCCTTGGAGCACTCAAAACACCTGTCTACCTAGCCCTCACTCCATCTGCCAGCAACAGCGTCCTTTGTAAGATACACTTCCGGTCAGGTCTCCTCTCTTCAGGAAGTGTCCGGTAGCCCCTCCTCCTGGTTAGACAACAAGCCAAGCCCTTTCCAAGACCTACAAGGCTGACAAGAGCAGGCCATCTGCTGCCTGTTGGGCTCTTCTGGGGAAGATGAGGTAAACACTAGTGTGTACTTTGGAGTTTTGTATTTGTGTGAGTGCGTGCAATGTGTGCGTGCTTGCGTGTGTGCGTGTGTGTGTGTGTGTGTGTGTGTGTGTGTGTGTGTGTAGACAAAATGAATGGATTCCTGAAAAAAGCTAAGAGAAGCTCCTGGCCCACTGAGTGCTTGGCAATGTGAGACATAATTCAGATAGATTTATTTTGAACACTGGACTAATAAGTGTGATGGATTCGTTACTTATGGCATTGTTTAGAACAGCTCAACTCTCGCTCACTGATCTGGGCACACTGACCTCCATGCTGTGCGAACACCTACCTCACCTGCAGTTACAGGGCCCTGCTGTGGTGGGGGGGGGGGCCTCTTTTGTCATACTTGGTGACTCCCTGCCTCATGCCCTTTAAGTCTTTTCTTGGTCTTCACCTTATCAGAGATAAGCAAACCATCATTCTTCCTCAGCAGCTCGGTCCATTTCTTTTTCTCTGTGGAACTTAGCTGTACCAGTTGTTAAATCTATGCATCTCACTCCTTGCTGGTCTCCCTGTAATAGCACCATATCATCTTTACATCTAATAACAAACAAACAAGACTAGTTTACCTATCACATCTTCCAAGAAGACAAAATATATTCCAATGGGTAAAAAAATGAGTTAAGTCTGCCACTCATTTTTCTTCTAGGAATCTAACTTATCAGCCAAAATAATCTGATGGATGTGTTGCAACAAGCACAGACTTTAGGTTTAACACTATAGACATTAAGCAGGTCTGCTGCTTGCTGGATGGACCATGTTAGAGATGTCCGTGGTGGTCCTCAAGTTTCTCTTCATTTCCTGCTAAACAGAAATAATCCTTCATATTTGTAAGAACTGATAACACTGCATATGATGGGCCTGACCCAGTACCACCATCCTAGGAGCCTTAACATTGGCAATTGTCTTTGGGAAGCTGAGACAGGAAGATCAGAGTTGGAGCACAGCCTTGCTAACTGAGAACATGTCTCAAAATAAAAATAAAAAAGGAGGCTGGGGATATAGATTAGTATGAAGGATCTGGATTTCGTCTATACTACTGAAAAGAATGACAACTGAGTTTTGCTCTGTATACAGTGTTACTCAACGTCCTCCATGAAGTTGGGGAGACACAGAGGTTTGGGTTTGGTACTTTCATATGAATCATTATTAAGCCATCACAATCATAGTATCCACCTTATTTTAACATCAAGATGAGCATTGGTTAGGGTGCTGAGTTGGGTTTTGAGAACTGACCTGATTTGTGCAAAACATTTGCAAAGAAAAAGGTTGAAGATATTTTTATTAACTACGTTACAGACAATAACATGGACTAATAAAATTCCACCAAGGCTTCTCTCATAATAAGAGGTGCTGAGCAGTGCCAGCTTGCAGGTGGACAGTAACCCAGGACGCTCCCCTTCCTGAGTCACCGAGGGAAGCACAGGGGTCATCTCCAGTGCTGAGGGTGTCCGGCTGATGGGTGGCAGCTCTGGCCTGTGCTGTGGAACACTGACCCCTCTGGCTGCAGGAAGGGTGGGTCTTGGTAAGTGGTATAGTTCATAAAGTTAAAGAGGGAAGACAAATTGGAGCTGATGAGGGCAGGGTCTTATTAAATTTCCACTCCACTAATTTGGAAACTGTGATAATTCAGAGATGGCAAATGTGATCTGTAATAAACATGCAAAGTTAATGCTGTCATTTGGAAATTTTGCATTGTGGTATATACTATAGGATGATCCAGCCTGTCATCAATCCAAAGTATTTTAGTTCAGTGTTGATTGCTGATTTCCAGCTGGGTGTCATCTCCTGTAACACTGCTGCAGTTTGCATGAAGGTGACATCTACATGTCAGTAGACACAAAATAGGAAAGAAGGTTCATGGGACCATTTTTTGAAAGAACCCCAGGATGGAAGCAGCAGGGGTAAACTGCAAAGACGTGTCAGTCTGTGCCGCACACATCAGCCTCATAGAAATGAACAAAACTCCAGGGCAGAGAGCAGAGCTGCTGTACCTATGGACAGTCCTCAGAGAGGGCGATGCGAGCCTTGAGTCATGAGAGTGAACGACCGGGTTCCAGACAGACAGCCCCAGGGGACCACGTGGGGACACTGTAAGCGCTGCCTGCCTAGTGACCTCGCCAGCAGGGTTCAGCTTGGCTGAGGAAGAGGACGTCTGTTTCTCGTGTTTGGTTTAACCATATGATGCACAATCCTGTAAACAAATTAATTTCCCCCAGGACTTTTGAGAGCATTCTAACTGCATTATCATTTTTCTGCGTAAAGGAAGCTTAGGAAGAAAACAATTATTGAATGGGCTTCAAATGATCTCCAAATGGCCACAAAATAGAGATGGCTGAGATGTAGGGGAGGAATTAACAAGGTTTTGTTTGCTGAAATGCAGGCATCGTTTATTGTCAAAGCTGTTGTCCCACCACGGCTCCTTCTCCTTTCTGTCAACTGTCTGCAGAAATCTTTTACACTCCAGTTCCTCAGCTGTCTCTTCTTCCTGTCTGCAGCCTTTCCGCTCTGCCCTTTCCAGGTCACCTTCATCTCAGGGTCCAAGTAGAATTCTCCAGCCTGATTTATTCTGAGTTCATATGAGACAGTTGGGACAGGGAGTACATGCAAGTTCTTCAGGTTGGTCAGGAAGGAATTGGTACTTTCATT
>PVIR01003015.1:0-94104 GCA_004026965.1 Petromus typicus | reverse complement strand
CACCTGCATTGCAAATGCAAGGGTGGAGAGTTCAATCCGTGGTAACCACATACAACAATGATGGGCATGGAGACCCATGCCCACCAGCAATCAGTACCACATACCACATGCCAGGCATGGTGACTCATGCCTGTAATCCCAGCACTCAGGAGGCAGAGGCAGGAGGATTGCTGTGAGTTCAAGGCTGCGCTCAGGACCAACCTGAACTACAAAGCAAAACCCTGTCTCAAAAATCTAAAAAAAAAAAAAAAAAATATGTTGTTGGTTTAAAAAATACAGAAGTTTCTTACATCATGACCCTCAACAAGCTGGGTTCCTTCATTTAATGCTCAAATGAAGTAATAGCACCGATATCTGGTCTAAATCCACTCATGATGCTGAGGCCACACTGTATTCAGGAAGTAGGAAACAAGATGAATAATGTGGGAGCCTGACAAGGTGTTTTGATTCTTTAACAAACACAGGAAGAATAAGTATATTCAGTTTTGATCTTTCCTTCTATAGGACTTAACCATATGGTAAGTTTGACCTTTAAGCAATTTGATTCATTGGTAACATTTTTAATTTTCTCCCTCTCTTTGAAGCCTATTTTTGTTTGCTTTCATTTTCTCAGGGTCTCCTCTGTGTTTTCCATCTGAATGTCTGATCCTGTCAGTGGCTGGCCCATCTACCCAGACATCTGTGCCAGACACACAAAATCACAGCCTCTGCTTTCCAAGTTTTCTCAGGCTATAATCAAGTCTGCTTCCCAAGATTTTCAATTTTTGTTTGGAAGTTCAGTTGCAAGTAGATGTTCACCAAGGATTGTACCCCAGACCTCAGTATTGTCACTGCTGATTCAGCTCTTGGACAGTATTTTCAAATGCAACTTTGCCCATGTATTTCTTTTTTCACAATTTCTATTTCTTGGGCCTTCTCATCCTTTCTTTAGGTCACAGTTGTCCTTCAGCCATGTTGTTGAAACATCACATACTGTTTCATGCCTGCACAGGCTATTCCTCATATAAGAATGTCTTTTCGCCCACCTTCAATAGCTTACTTCAAGAAAATATCATCATCCCTTACTCCCACCTCCCACTGTACTATCACTTAGCATTTTTTTTGAAATGGGCATATGATAAGGTAGAGAGAATAGTACGCCCTGTCCGTATACAGATTTTGTTGAACTTATAAAAGTAGTCATGGAGATGGTTAGCTACCAGAAAGCTTTTCACTTCTTCAGCTAAATCAGAAATTTGAAATATCTCACAGTGACTGCTAAGGGAGTGAACTAGAATTTAGATTCACAAGGATTTGACTGAGTGTCATTCATGGAAACTCAACAGTCTAGATGTATATTGCACAGTTGTTAGGGGTGCAGTTATACACTCTGCCACAGAACTTCTGTAAAATAAAGATATTATTATCCATTGGCAGGATCTTGTGAGAATTAGCAGAAAATATTGAAGGGAAATTGTCAAAACCTTAAAACACATGAGTCCAGCTTCAGCTAAATGCTATAATGAATGAATTACCTGTTGTTGAGCTAAGGCTGGAAGAATTCACTAAAGGCTTTCAAATAATAAAAATAAAGCTAACATCAGGTATAACACAAAACTAAACAATTTAAGCCAGGAAATTCAGATTCCTTGGAATTATACGTATGTGTTCTTAGACTTTCAAAACTGTTGACTAATATAATCCTGGATGGGTTCTGAGGTTTGGGCCATTTCTTCATGGATTTAGAAACTGGTTTCTGTTTGGTAGAACTGTTGTGACAGTTGAGTTGATTCATAAACTTGAATTCATTCACTGATCTCCACACTAGTAATTCAATGATAATTGATACTAAGCATCATGTGTCATTCGATATGTGTCAGTGATAGCTAATACTAAGCATTTATTAAGTATCATGCTTTAATGTTTTATACATGATGTAAGGCTCAAATAGAAGCTGTTTTCACAGGTCCCACAGTGAGTGACTGATATGCTTGGGACCAGAAGCCAAACATTCTGGATCTGGAGGCTATGTCTTCAGCCCTTCTGTGTGTAGCCTCATGGTATGATCTGAGATTCTTTCATCATGGGACTGATAAAGGAAGTATACATGTAAAGAAAAAGGGAACTATAAAACTAAAATAAACTACTATGAAGGAAATGAATAGATTGCATCTGTAGTAGCATAAAACAGAGAAAGGACTGTGGATATCTATCAGAGAGGTTGGTTAGGAACCTCTTTAAGGAGTGTGATATTTAAGCTTAGATGAAATGAGACTATATGTCTGGTAACATATTATGCACCCTAAGAAGAAACATTTCCTTGGAAATGCTTCCTTTCCTTTTCTTTTCTCCATTTAAATGACATTTTTCACGATCCTGCCTGTCTACTCTGTTACTGTTTCTGGCCACTCCCCAAAACAGACTAACAGGAACCACTTGTATTGTTTACATGGAAGCTGCAGAAATAAAGAGAACTCCAGCACTTGTACAAGTGGTACATAGATGCCAACATGTTACTTTGTTTGCACATGCAGTCACTTATTAGATCATTGAGAAAACCTGGCTGTGTACAAGTATTGTCACTTTGCTGCTTTCAGCGGTTTGTTAGATTTCAAAAACATCAACTGTCTTATTCACAGTGGCTTTGAAAAGGTGTTAAGACTTCTGGAAATTCACTGCAAGTTGTTTGTGTCTTTTTACTCTGCTTTTATTTCTAAATAATAGCTGATTTCTTTGGCAAACTTATCATTTCTAATTTAATGGGTAGTACTTTAGTAATTGAACTAGCTTTTTGAAAGCTACAGTGGAACTAAGGAAATCATAATACAGGACTAAAATAAGATAAATGGGGAAAGGGATGTATTATCTCTTTTTTGCTCAACTGGTTGTTATTATTGCTAATAATAATAATAAAATACATGAAATTGATATAGCTGTCTTTTTATCATTGTTTGAAATATCCTTGGGAATGTCATATAAAATAGCAGTTGTAGCAGTGTGAAAGAAATGATAGTATAGTAAAAGAAATTGGCAACATTGGGTTTTGTCTGATAATTGCCTCCGGGTATTTTCAAAGCAAAATAATCACGAATGTTTTAGACTATTTCATGAGAGAAATAAATGAAGTCACACAACAATGTAAGCTCTAGCCCTTTGCCCCCACCAGAGACTGTGATGTATTTACTGGTAACTGGTGACTGTTATCATGTGGTAGGCCAATGTGTCACTTCTCTTCAATGATTTTTACCTTCTGTTCACACCTTATATAGGTAATTCTCACACTATATGGTTCCATTTTAACAAATAGGGTATAATAGAAAAAAAGGAATGCATTTTGTATAATTAAGGTGTAAAAGATTTTGAATTGTACCTTGGCTGCCATCTCTCTTGTTCTCTTACAAGGGAGAAACCAGCTGCCATGCGGTGAGCTACCCTGTGGAAAGGCTATCATGAGGAGGGTGTGTTAGTCACCCCAGCAAACATGAAAATACCCAATTCTGCATCTAGAGAGGATGAAAACCCTGGTCTAATGCCTGGGAATCTCTCTGAGAGCCACAACTAGCTAAATGACATTTAGATTTTGGACTTCCAGAAATCAAAGTAACAGAGTTTGTTGTTGTATGTACTGACAAGGCATATGGCAGAAATTATACACTCTATACAATGATCTCTAGGTCTCTGAAGATAGGAGCCAGGATGATATGATCCTTAGGGTCATTTGTGACATGGGGTGGAGTATATGTGCCCTAGCTCATAAAATTTTCTTTTCTATTGCCAAGACAGGCTATAATGATGTTCTTCATTGAGGGCAACAGAGGTGGAATATAGTCAACTCAAGAAGAGGTGAATTTACTGGAAAGATACCCAGGATAAGAGGATTAGGGTAGAGTGAAGCTATAGAATCCACAAGACAATCTCAGGACAGGTCCCAGGCTCCTGTAGATGCAAAAGAAACCAGCCAATGTTTTCCCAGCAACCTGGGTGAACGTACTATAGGACTTCTGATGGCATTTTCCATCTTGGTCTTACTCACTTGAGAATCAAAGCCCTGGGCAAGCTCATTCAACTACCTATGTTTAGCTGTACTCCTAAAACCTGGCTACTTTGGTGCTGAGAGAGGAAGGATGGAGCTGTCTGACGTTTGAGGAGAGTGGCCAGAGGGATTCCCCTTTTGTGGCAGAGATCATCACAATTTCTTCATTGTCTGTTTTCCGTCTCCTTTACTGACTCGAGTTTCAGTTGAAATAATGACTCCATTTTTCTCAGCCTCTTTCACACAAAAGCATGCATCTCAAGTCTGGCCAGTGAGATTATATGAGTAAAAATGGCCTTTTCATCTTCTGGATTTTATTTGTAAAAGGAAATTTATTCATGCTCCCTTTTCTTCATTCTTTTTTCAGGGGCTGCATGTAAAAATTAGAGTCATCTGTGACCATGTGGACAAGGGAAATTTCTTGGAGATTGCAAAACAAGACAATGCAAGAGAAAGAAGCCCACATGTGCAACAGCACTGTGTTACATCCACACTTGAATTATCATCTTGGTTGTTACAAGTGGGAGATATGATTTTGTTTATATGAGCTTTCATAAAGCAGCTTTGTCACTCATCCACTATGGGAAAGACAAGGTCTTCAAAGGAAATTAGGGTGCCATTGTTACTGGGTTTTGAGGTGCTTGAATCTCTTTCTAGATGTTGTTTCCAGCTGCTTTTTGTGCTGAAAAAAGAATTGATCATGACCATTGCAAAAGATAACAAGGTTTTATATTTGTTAACGATAAGAAAAGAAAAGAGGCATGCTCCTCAGAGTAAGGTTGGGCCAACTAAAAGTAAGAAAAGAAGTGAAAGTGGACTCCTGTGAGAGACAGTACTGTGGTCATGAGGAAAATGGTGGCTACCTTTGGCATCTCCCCACTCCCCAGGCTGATATCAGACCTAGGCTGTCCTATCAAATACTTGCTTGAGCTCTCATGAGAAGAATTGAAGATAGTCCTCTGATTGGCTCCAAGTGCAAAGTGCAGGCCTGGGAAATGTTCTGTGCATATGCTCTGGAATTCTGTGATTGGCAGGTCACACCCTTCTCCAGCCAGTTGGCCATGCCCTAGTCTCCTGCCTCAGCATCAGGAGGAGAAACTGCTTGATATATTTGTAGCCAACATTGGCAAATGCTACCACATTTCTTGTGAAGCACGTATCATTTCAGGACTTAAAAATGTCTTTAATTTTTAATAATGACATTGAGGTAGGATAGAAGAAATAAATATAAGTAGAAAGGAGACAAGGAAAATCATAACTAAAGCATTGTACTATTAAAAATACTGAAACTGTAGGTAAACAATTAGTGTCACCCATAGCAATATTTTCTAGGTTTATTTATGCTTCTTCTAAGTCCGTATACTCCAGATTTCTTAAAGATGTTTTAAATCCATTAGCTTAGTTGATAAAATAAAACTAGAAACCTAATATTAAAATAAAATAATAGATTAAGAGAGCATTCAAAGAGTAATTTTTTCTTAATTTTTATTTTTTTCTGGTACCAGTGATTGAGCTCAAGACCCTGGGCTTGCCAGGAAGGTGGTGGCTCCACTGAGCTATATCCCTAGCCTTCAAAAAGTATTTTAAGGAAAACTCTTTATATCACCCATCAAAATAAATAAACAAAAATCACCTTTAAGACAGGGAGGGAGAAGGCTCATGTCTCTCACTTGTAAGTTGGGATATTGGTTTTTTGTGAGTGGGAGATCTTTTCTTAATTGAAATCTTTATTGGTACATTATATATACATGTTATATTTGCACTCAAAAATGAGAATTTGTACCAGTATATGACACAACTCAATTCTCGTTTTTTCCCATAACCCTACCCACCCTACCACCTCTGCCCTCTATATACATAAGCTTTGTTTCCTTTCTTTTTTGTTATATTCTCATTATTTTTCCCCTTGTTATTTACCCCTTCACCTCATTTCGATTTGAGTATTGTCTGTTTCACAATATACAACATACATTCTAGAACTCATTTACATCTTCGTTTTCTCATACCAGAGAAAAGATGAGATATTTACACATCTGTGACCTATTTATTTCACTAAGGAGGATGTCCTGAAGGTATGCCTATTTGAGTATAAATGATTCAATCTTATCATTTTTTATGTCAGAGTAGTAAGAGTCCTCATACCCACAGTGCTCTGGAGGCGAGCAGGAACCTCTCGGGACTGTTCTTTGGTACTTGGACAGGGTGGATCTTCATATCCCACAATCTTACTCTTCTTACACAACATTTCCACAGCTTATGCATGGAGGAGAGCCATATGAATCCCCTTTCCAGCCGCAACCACAAGGGCTGGTAACTTGTGCCTCAGAATGCCAAACTGAATGTCTTTGGGGGCCAGTGAAGGGGTGAGATGCAGAAGGGAAGGAAGCATTCACTGATCCACAGAAGCCATGCTCAGTCTCCAGGCCTGGTGACCCTCAGGATGTGTGGGTCTGGCTTGGGAATAAATGCTCTGTATTACCCAAACTTCTGATTTTTTAAATATAATCATCTCTAATATCTTAGTCATTCTTTTAAGATCATGGTACATAGTAAAATGACTAATGTTAATCTTTAATTTGTTAGGAAATTTTGCTTTATTTTTTTCATAGAAGTGAGAAGGTGTTTTTAAAAATATTTTCTTTACTGATATCTACTTGTATTAGAATCAAATAAAGTTTTTTTTTTAAAGATAGTCTGAAAATTAGGATCTTAAATAAATGAAATACCCCTATCTTTAAATGTTGGTAACAACTAGTTTACATGGGAAAAATATAATAGAAGCCTCACATTTGAAAAACAGATTTATGGTATAGGCCACTGTTAAAATCTTGGACTAGAATTTAGCATTACAGGCTCTGCTGACTCTCTTGGTGGGGAGATGGAAAAAACAGCTTTTGATTCTATTCCAAGAAGTGTAAAGCAAGGAGGGAATAAATAACAAGACACCTGTTACTTTCTCAATAAATCATCCTGTTACATCAATTATCATGTTGCAGGGATTAAGTGATAAATTCAGTAATGGTAGTACACAAAGCACATATCTGGCACATGTTGAGCGATTAAACAATTCACAGTTTTTGGTTTGTGTTCTTGGGTCTATTTATGTGCTCCCTATTCTGATTGACTGCTTCTGCACCAGCACCAAACTATGCCATTGTGGCTTTTAAAGATATGGGACTAAGCTTAGAAATGACACAGCATAGTACCAAACTGAATTATTTTAATCTCCTCAGGTACAACCACATGTTTACACAGATGAGACTGCAGTCATTTAGCTTTTGCACTGGAAGTTTATCTAGCCCTTCACAAGTGAAAAAACTAAGTCCCAGAAAGATTAAATGGTTTACTTAAAGTTTTATAACTGGTGGATGGTTGTGTTTGATTAGAAATGACGTGTTCTGATTTCTTGTTCAGGTCCTTGTCAGCACTGAGTGTTTGCATCATCCTTGAGCCCGCTGGAGTTCTTGATATTTGTAGGGTTCAGGCCACTTGTAATGGTTCAGGTGCCAAATGCAAAAAGGTCCTGTATGCATGTTGCTTTGGAGAGGGAATCGTTAGGGTGTAACTCATTAAGTTTGTACAGTTACACTGAAGTGTAGGAAGTGATAATGGGGACTTAGAGTATGATGGGAAAGAGAAAACCCACAGCTTGCTGATAGAGGGATTGCTGAGAGAAGCTGAAGACAATAGCACTATTTTCTTTGATATGCTTCATCACAATAGTAAAAGCAGGGGATCAGAAGAAAATAATGGATGTTAGAAGCACTTGAATGGCTGTAAAAAGAAAGGCAGCAATAAGAACATAATTAAACAGTAACAACAGAATGTGTTTACATGCAAACATATTCAAGGTAATTTAAACTTGATTTTTAAAAACAAGAAATATGTGAAAATGTGTGGAAGTTGAAAACTTGTGCATTTATAGAGATAATGTCAAATAGCAATGCTGCTCTGGAAGATGGCCAGGTGATTTCTCAAAAGTTAAATATTAAATTCCTATGTGGACCAGCATTTTACTCTAGTTATATTCCCAAAATTGAAAGCAGGAACTTGAACAAATATGTATACACCTATCTGTGTGTCATGGCAGTCTTATTTACAATGTCTAAAATATAGAAAAACTTTAAACATCCACCAATAGATAAATGGCTAAACAGTATGTGGTATACACACAATGGAATGTTACTCAACCTTAAAAGGAAATAATTTTGGATGTACAGTATGTTACATGAATGTACCTTGAAGAAATTTTTGCCAAGTGAAATAAAGAAGATATTAAAAAACAAATACCAGCTGGGCATGTGGTCACATGTATATAATTCCAACATTGTGGAAGGTTAAGGCAAGAGGACCACAAGTTCAAGTCCACAAGTTAGAGTCTCTGTTTCTAACTAAAAATTCAAAAAAACCCCCAAAAAATAGCCGAGGAATGTGACTCAATGTGAAGGCTTTGGGTTCAACCCCCAGTAACACATGAATGTATGTGTGTCTGATACACATACATAGAACAAATACTTTATAATTTTCTTTACATGAGGTATCACAAGAAGTCAAATTCATAAAAACACAAACTGCAATGATAAAAACACAAAGGCTTCGGGGAGGGAGAAATGCAAAGTTACTGCATAATGGCTATAGCTTTTTAATTGAGGAGAATGGAAAAGTTCTGGGGATGGATGGTGATAATGGTTGTTCACCATAATGAAACATTAATTCTACTGAGTTGTGTACCTAAAATAGTTGAAATGGTATTTTATATTGTGCATATTTTACCTCATTCCATCTTCCCTTGAGTAAAATTCTAAATCTTTTCTCCTTGTAGAGTTCTAGTTTGAGTTTAATTTGCCTTTCTTCATGGGAGATCACTAGAAATCCAAGATGACAGCTGGGACTCATTGCATTAATTTAGTATATTAGGTCTTTATAAAGAGAAGTCATATTATTCTAAATCTTTCCTAGATCTTTATGTTGTATTTGCAGTGGATACTTTTAGGGTAATAAAATATAAAAATATAAATCTATCACAGTAATAGTCTTATAATAATATAACAGTTCACAAACAAGTAAGAAATAAATGTAAATTCATTTTTCTATAGCTGAAACTAAATTTTAACTTTGTGTGCTGATCTTTTGGAGTGTGTAAAAACTTCATTTTAACCAATTTTGACTTCTCTATTGGATTCTATCATATTTCCTGGGATTTAAGTTGTTCTGGGGAACACAGAAACAAGGAAGTATTAGCTGCTGTTTATGCACATGGGTATCCACTGGAGCATCATTTAATCCATCTTGTTCTTGGTCAACAATTTCTAAGATCACTGTTGAGTCATCTTTTGTCCTTATTCTCTAGGTTCACACAGCTGCTACTGTTTCTTCAGGTTCCAGTCCTTCAGAACCATTGTCCAGCACACTTGACAATAACTTCCAAGGAGGGCCTAGTCACACTGTGCAGCCATTCCAGGATTCAAAGACATGTGTTCATATATACTTCTCTACAAGACACAGGCTGGACAGTGAAGGCTGGCCTCTTAGACTACAGCATCACAAAAGGCTCAGATACCTCTGGTTATACAGCAATTATCTAAATGTCCCCTCCAATGGTTCATGGTAGTGATTTTGTTCTTGATGAGATTTTGAGAAATGACTGTTTCATCAGTGGGTTAATCCACTGATGAGATCATAGTTTGTTGGTTTTAGTGAGAGGTGATAGAAACAGGAGATGGGGCTGGCTGCAAAGAGTGTGTAACAAGATCATGACTTTGGGGATTACGTTTGGCTCCCTGCTCCCTCCCTTTGTCTCTGCCTTGGGCACCATAGAGTAAGAAGCTTTCCCCTCTTGTGTCCTTTTTCCATAATGATTCTGCCTCACTCTAGGTCTAAAAGCAATGGAGGAAGCTAACAAGAAGCTGCAACTTCTGAAACCATAAGAAAAAAGCAAACCTTGTTTTCTCCAAGTGGATTTTCTCAGATATTTTGTCACAGTGACAAAAAGCTGACTAACATACTTCTTATGGAGCACATTCAGAAAAATGGGTGGATAGGCCTGAATGTGATGTTTACTTCTTTTTCCTCTGCCTTCTTTGACAATCCCTCATTTCTCCCTTAAAATTCATCTCAGAGGAACTAAGTAGTGACATATAAGAAACTTGCCAAAGCATCTATAAATAGCCAGGGGTAAATAACATCTTCATCCTGAACAAAAGTCATTTTTATTCACTAGGATTGAGAGGTACCAATGTGGCAAAATGATTGTTTTGAAATACTAATATTCTCAGTACCTTTGCTAATAAGACTTTTCCATTTTTTTTCCAGGCATATTTGAAGGAAATTGGAAAGAATCTGAAGGAAAAAATAAAAAGAAATCAATTATTAGATTTCTTGAATATAAGTACTAGTCCTGTGCTATCCAATATGGTAACTACTAAACTGCAGCAATATTGACACTTAACTAAAATTAAGTAAAAGAGCTACTTCTTTATTTGCATTAGCCACCTTTAAAATGACCTGTAGCTATATGTGGCCAAAGTAGTGTATTGTGCAGCTCAGAATTAAATATTATTTATTTCTAGGACAGCTGGAATTGGACAACACTAAGATAGGTCACAATGAAATATACTGAGTAAAAGCCACACTTTCATTCTCTAGAAGGATTTCCTTGGGTAAGGGAAGGAGAAGAGATGGAGGGGGCATTAGGAAGGAAGGGGGAAGGTTAGATTAGGGAGTGCATATCTATATTTGTCCAATCATCCATGGTGAATTCTGCCCACGGATGACATAAGGAGCTGTGTGAGAGCTGAACAGTGTCTACAGATCTGGACTCCACTCAAGATTTCACCCTACACTGCCCACCAGAGAAGTTGTATGTGCTGGAAATAACAGGATATTTTGGTATATGTTTGGTTTCAATGCACTTAAATACTAATATTCTCAGTACCTTTACTAGTAAGACTCCTCCATTTGAAAAGTAATGTTAAGGGTGTTACAGAGAATATTGAATAATGGTGTGAATTAAGCAGGTGCCAAGCTGGTTTGTTAAAGATATTTCTTTAAAAGGGCCTAATTAAACCATGCCTAACTCTACAATATTCAGCAAGGTTGCCATTGACAGTTCTTTCAGACTTTCCAGTGGTTCTCATTTTTTGGAAGCCATTTTTGATGTTGAAATTTGTTGGGATAGAAGATGAGTTATTCCAGGCATTGGTGGGTGTAGCACTGTTAAGATGTTTTGGATTTGAATGTGGGGACCAAAATTGATTGCAGATTCTATCCAAGAATCTCCTGCTTTTCCTAACTCACATTTATGTACTATTTCTATTGTCCAAGAGACTTAATATCTAGCTCTAGTATGCACTAGGGCGCTATATCCATAAAGTCAGAGACCCAGTGATCTCACTGCCATCAGCTCAATGCCTTATGTGGTGTCTGGTGGGTGAGAGGGAGGAAAGGATGCAGGTGGGCAGCAGTGGCTTGATCAACCTGGCCAGGTTACAGAGGGTCACACACACACACACACACACACACACATACACACACACACACACACACATGTGTATAAACCATTTGTATGTGAATGGAAAAATTGAAGAGAACAGCTTTTGAATGATTTGAGATTGAGGTTACTTTGGCCATGGCTTTTCATTCACCTTTGTTAGAACTGGCCCAGAATTGTTTATAAGGTAGATTTTATCTTTGACTATGATCATATCTTGTACAATCTAATTTTGAAAATAAGGCTTTCTTACATTTCCTCCTTTGACTTTTAAACTTTGACTCAGTATTGAACTGTTAAAGGGCACAGATTTGGGCCCTAACCAGCAACATAATGTTGGTGCTCAAGCAGAATGCAGCACCATGTGCACTGGGGCCACACTGGAGAGAATCAGTGTCTATGGAGACTGTGTGAAGACTACTTAGTCATCCAGTCTTTAATGTATGCACTAAAAAAAATCTGTCTCCAATATTTTAATTAACCTCTTTTTTTTTGTTCCAAGCACTAGAAAATAACTCTGGCTAAAATTTGAAAACAAACTTTATTTAAAGAACACATGAGGAGCTTATAAAATTGGAGGAAGAGCTGAAAAACCAGACTCTAGGAAGGGCAGCAACCAAGGAAGCCCGTGGACATCAGCAGCATTCACTGGAGACATTTCTCTCTAAGCTGTTGCTATAGCTAACTCAATTCCTGTCCCTTGAAGACTGTCTTTTTCAAGACTGAAAAGTCAGGGAGACTCCTGCTCGCCAGCTGGAGTCTGGTGTCTCTGTCCTTGCATCAGCCATGGCCAGTGTGAAAGGTGAGGTGTGTGTAGATTTGTATAGTCAATGGGGTTATGCCAAATTTGTATCTAATGCTCTGCTGTGTAGATTTTACTCTGTCCATTTTGTTCTTCCATGTTCACTTTTCTCTGGGTTATAAGAAGCTGGCCACAACAGACTGTCTTGTCTGTTACCTTTGGAAACTTTTCTGGTTCTGTATGTCATACAGTTTCTATCACTGTAAGAAAATACTCACAACAACAAAGTTAAAGAGAGATAATGTTAACTCTGGATTACAGTTTAGGAGGTTCCAGAATATGATGGATTTTCCAAGTTACCTTGGACCTGTGGTGATGGGCCCCATTGTTTCTGGCAGGGCCACACATCAAATGACTAAGGACCTCCGATCAGGATTTTCCTACTAAAGTTTCCACTGTTTTCCAGAAGTTCCACTCTGAATACAAGGCTTCAATCCACAAGCCTTGGGAGATATTCAACTTTCAAACTATAGCAGGAAAATAAGAATACAAGAGCAGAGAAACATCAAGGCATTTTCTCCCCATCTCTTCCTGGATTTAGGGCAGCTTCCTCCACAACCACAGCTCCATCTGGGTGGTACCTACTTTGGTTTCATTGGAAAAATCATGTCCTTTCAGATCTAAAAATTTTAACAACTACCTAATATTTGTATATCTTGGGAGCCTCTTCACTTCTTACTTACGCCATTACCTCTTCCCACATTATTATAAACAGCTTCTGTTTTAAACTCTGTTCTTTAAAACATCTGGGTGAATTCTAGTTCTTTCTGGAAACTTGACATGTGGAACTCAATTAAACCTTACCAAAAGAGAATTAGGTATTCAGCTGACATTATATTTTACTATATATGATTATAGAGTTTTGCTGTGAAAATGCTAAATCCACCAGGAACAATGGATATAAGACATAACCTTAGTAAGTTCATACTTCAGCTGGTATGTGTAGGGCATATGAATGTGACTTTGCCTGGCCAGGATTTCTTTAAGGAACCACCTATTTCTGATTCTGGGTTCACGACATTTGGATACACTGCTTAGTTCCACACACCCTGAGGAGATACAAATCTTGCTGAGATAACAATGGCTGGTTCAGAAGTAGGCCTGTGGTGGAAGCCAAGACAACTAAAGCCAGGGAGCTCCAAACCTTGGAGTTATTAGTCTGGTAGAATATATATCTGAACTGCTGGCACCTGCAGATTAAAAGAGGAGAGGTTGATTTTGATTCACAGTCTGTAAGGTTTCACCTATAGGCAACCAGCTCCAAGGCAGTGACTGGCTGAGGGGCCTCACAAGGGAGAAACAGCTCATGGAATGACAGCAGAAAACAAAGGACTATTAAGAGATGATGGAGAAAAAAGATGTAAATGAGTCCTAGCATTGTATGTTATATACTGTGAAATAGAAAATGCTCAATGTAAAATAGGGTGAAGGGGAAAATGTTGAGATTGTAACAAAAAAGTAAGGAAACAAATTTTATGTATATGGGGGGGTGGTAGGGTGGGTAGGGCTATGGGAAAAAATGAGAATTAAATTGTGTCTTATACTGGTACAAATCCCCATTATGGAGTGCAATCATGATGTGTATATTTAATGTACCAATAAAGATAAAAAGAAAAAAAAAGAGAGAGGATGCAGAGGGGGGCACCCTCAGGCTGCGCCCAGAGGGACTCACTTCCTCAGACCAAGCTTCTTGAAGCAGCAGATGTAGCTGTAAGCTCATCAGTGGACTAATCCACAGATGAGTGTTACGTCCCCATGATCCAGTTACCTCCTCAAAGCCTCCTCTGTGTGCAAACCGGGCTCTAGGGCCATCTACAAATAAACAATATATGTCTCTTTTTAGAGATCCCTCAAAGAACATATTGTGGGCACCTCAGATCCAGGAGTTAATTGCTTTTTATGTTATCTTAGATTATTTATTTTATGGACAATGTGATATGTATCATGTCACAATGTTATTTTGGATAGAAAGTTCAGAAGTAAATGGCAAATTCACTTCTAGCTAGTAGTTTTAGTCAAGTCTTTTAAAAAAGTATCAGGATTACTCATAGTGCCATTTTATTTTGCCCTGATTCCATCATCTATTTTTATTTTATTGTGTTTTACTTTATCTCTATGAGCTTGTCTAACTTCCTTTTTAAGCAAAGATTGTATATAAATAAATAGGCCAAATGATGAGAAAATTCTGTAAGATGCTGTTTACATTCCTATTGTCAACTAAGAACATCTGTTTCTTTTGAGAAGATATCTCCTCAGTGCATTGCAAATATCACTGCCTGCCTGTAAGAGATAATGTGTATAATCTTGCATTTCTTAATAGGCTTGTGGCTTTACTTACTGTCCTTGCCAAAAAATTATTGTTTTGCAGGGAGAGCACAAGTTTTATTTAGGTAGTTATATAATTTTCTCTTACAATAAAAATGTAAACAGGACACAAATACACAGATTTGTTAGAAGCAGGCCACAACATTAGGACATCAGCCTAAATTATTGGCTTTGGTATTTATCTGTAACAGTCTTAAGATTTTTATATGGCACTTCACAAATATAAGATTCTGTGGTCAGCCTTGTCTTCCTTCTCCCTCTTTCCTTGGAAGGATTCTTGCATTACTATAGTCCAGACCTCTGTCCTTTTGTCCCTTGGTTATTTTTCTTTATGGTAACAGCTAATAAGCTGAAAAAAAATTATGTCAAGAAATTGTTTCTCTTCTCTTAGATGGAATCAAAATGTAAATAGTAAAATAGAAATAGTAAATGGAAATAGAAAATGTAAATAGTAAATGTAAATAGAAAATAGTTTAGAAAACTGCTAGCACTGATAAACCAAATTGGGATGAGGTCTTAATTTGGTGGAATGTTACTGAATACAAAACAGGGATGAGTTATTATTGTTAATCTGGAGAAAAATGAATCAAGAAAGATGAACATATGTATCAAGCACTTCACACTTTAACACACCTTGATGCCGTATCATCAGTGAAAATGTTTTAGTGTGTGTGTTTAGAAGTCAGTAAGTGGCTGGATCTTATTATATATAATTAAGGTAGATCTAGAGCATCACATATATATGTGAAGACAAAGGAGGAAAGCAAATCTTTAGAAGACAATCTTATGAAGCAGAGAAATGACTGAATAGACTCCTTCTGAACTAAAACTTCTCAAATTTTCTAAATCTTTGTTGAGGCTATGTTTGTAATCTGAGATATATTTTATTGTACGTAATTGTTGAACTAGATAAATCTGAAATTGAACTGGAAATGTATTTCTGCATAATTGTTAAATTGTTGATGCATTACACAAGGTAATTGAGTCTCTCCACCTGAGCCAAAATACATCATGGAATGAAGTGGTTGTAGGGCTACTTATGAATGCTATAGATTTTAGGGCATGGTCTGTTGGATTGTGAATGTTCTCATAGAGAACAGAATCAATGTTTTGCATTTTTTTTTTTTTTTGAGACAAGGTCTGGCTTTGTACTTCAGGTTGGCCCTGAGCTCAGCCTTGAACTCACAGCAATCCTCCTGCCTCTGCTTCCCACGTGCTGGGATTACAAGTGTAAGCCACCACACCTGTTACTGTGGTATGTGGTTCTGTGTGGCTGGTGAGTGTAGAGATGGCATTGCTGTATGTGGTTACCAGGGATCGAACTTGGGCCCTTACGCTTACAAGGCAGGTGCTGGAACTATAGCTAAATTCTCAGCCCTGCATTGTTACTTTTTAAAAAGAGAGGTTTTGGAATGGCTATGGGCAGAGTACATGAATTTCTCAGGGCAGGGTAAATCTCTGGTTTCAAGCTCCCATAAGTTTATGTAGTATAGCTATAAAGGTGACTATGAATTATGGTTCTGTAATCTGTAAAACTTATTTCTCTATGTCCGGCTTTCCTCACTTGGGAAACAGAAACCACAGCAGTAGGTACCTTATGAAGTTGTTATGAAGTTTAAATAATACATGCAAAGTTAGTCATTTGTTCTGAATTCATAATGTAACTCTTTCAGGTAATGAAACAATATTTTGAGGGCCAGAGTGGTTGTAAATAACTTCTCTTTCCAGAAGTTGAAGATATTTTGAGGACTTAGGTGCAGAGATGGGACCTTCCTCAGATGGGAGAAAGTGATTCTTAATGATTGTTAAAGATGATACTAAATGGTACATAGATAGTTACACAGACAGACAGACAGACAGACAGAGAACTTGTTGGGTTTGATAGTAGGGTTTATATGAGGCTTCATGGCTACCGAGATTGGTTTCTACGGCAGAACACCTGCCAGTTCAAACTGAATTTTGGTAAAACACAAGTTATAAAGAATTATTTTTGGTCAATTTCTGACAACACAGTAGGAGAAAAGACTTGTTCATATATGTACATACTGAAGAGATCTTTGCATCCAACTCTGGAATGTCACTGGAAACAAACAAGCTTGGCTTGAACATGCTTCTGTGGGTATAAAAAGCGTTAGCAGCTGCACTGATTAAAGAATTTGAGGGCTAGGGGGACCCTTCAGTTCCTGAAATTATTGAAGTTACCTGCAGAAAAGAGTAAAAATCTGGCAATTAGGCTTTCAAGGAGTATGATGGGTCAGTAGGACTAAACACTTCAGCCAAACCGAGACCAGGAGGTAAGTCTGGGTAGAATGTGAGCAGCACTAGCCACATATTTCAGATTTCTATATCCAGTTTGGAGCCTTGCTGGAGACCAAGCCCTTTAATTTCTGCGAGTGAGGAGAGCTGGTCAGAGAAATAAGAGCAGGGACTACCTGCTTGCTCACATCTGGTAGCTATTAGGGTGAGTGTATATATACAGGTAGCTTGTGAGTAAACAAACTCAAATGAGGGGGATTCCTCTCAACATTACATCTGATAAACCAGTTGACTGTTCTTACTTAAATATTATAATTATTAGGGAGGACTTTGTAGTTTCATGACTATACTTCTCCGCTCTCCCTATTCTGTGGCACATACATAGTCTCTGCCCAGAAGCCAGTGGATTTTCATCTGGAAACTGGTAGAAAAGTAAAGGGCCAGTTGCACTTCATGTCTAGACTGGTAGGGATGTGAAGCCTAAGGAAGAGTAATGCAGCAGCCCTGGGAAAGTCTCTCTTTTATGTGGACAGCAAGTGGGATGTGGGCCTTGGCTAACCAGATAACCCAGAGTCAGTACTTGAGACCCATCCAATAACAATTGTAAATACCTTCAACTTAAAAAAATTTGAAGGTAAAAAGGAAAAAAAAGTCAAACAAAGCTTATGTATATGGGAGGGTGGAAGGGGCTGAAGGGAGGGCAGAGGAATGGGGAAAAATAAGAATTAAAGTGTACTGTGTAAATAAAACCACATTCTATGTATTTAGAATTCATTCTATTTGTGTTGTTTGATTTAATTTTCACAACAAATGAAACATAAAATAGTATTTCAATCTTTACTAATGGTAAGCCATGAAGTTCTAGATAGAAGAACTTGATTTTTTAAAAGTTCTTTTATATTCTAGATAGTAGTCCTTTGTTTGAGGAACAGCTAGCAAAATAATTTTCCCAACTTGTAGGTTGTCTTTTCACTCTGTTGGCAGTTTCTCTTGCTGTGCAGAAGCTTTTTAATGAGGTCCTACTGTTTGATTTTTTCTGTTAGTTCCTGAGCTGCTGAGGTTTTGTTCATTAAGACTTTCCCTATGGTAGTGTCTCCAACAGTTCTACCTGACCTGTCTTTCAGCAGGTTTTACTGTTTCTGTTTTAATATTTAGGTCTCTAGTCCACTTTGGTTTTAGTTTGGTGCATGGTGAAAGACATGGACCTAGCTTCAATCTTAGGTGAATTTAAGCCCAGTTTTTCCAGCACCACTTATTAAAGAGACTACCTTTCCTCCAAGAAGGGTGTTTGGCTCCTTTGTCAAAGATGAGGTGGCTTTGTATGTCTGGAGTTGTTTCTGTGTCTTGTAGTCTGTTCCATGACCCACAGATTTGTTTCTTTGCCAGTATCAGGCTGTTTTTATTGCAGTGGTTTGTAGTATAGTTTTCAGTTGGGGATTGTAACAGAAACTCTGTTTAATCAGAAGCAAGTTTAACATTCACAGTGTAAATAGATCCAGGGTGTTCCTCAGGATTCATTCTAATGTGGCAGGACCCCTTCTGAAGGAGTGTGGCCGGCCCTCTCCCAAAGAAATACAGTGGAGTCTTTTCAGAAAATCTGTGTCACTACTAGGATATGCATACTGTCTGGTTGTTCTACTGTTAGTCTTATTAGTGGATACAGGAGGTCTCCATTCTCCTACCCTCCATGCTCCTTCTTTACTTTTTAAAATAAAATTTGAGACAACTTACTATGTAGTGTAGTTTGCTTTAAACTCAATATGTAGTCCAGGCTGTCTGTACTTGAACTCATGATCCTCCTGCCTCGGCCTCTTGAGTGCTGGGAGTACACAGGTTCTACCATGCCTGGCTCCAGGTTCTTTCTTTGGGACATTATTTATTGGTCAACTTGGGATGTTCCACCTAGATACAGTGTTTTCATGTTAGGATCACATTTCTCCCTCCAGGTCTCTTCATTCATATCATGGTGAAAATGTGAACTGACCCTCAAACTCCTTCTCACTTTCAGTGATCCACAAGATTTTTTAAAAAGCATCGGTACTGCAACTAATTATGTCAGCCAGCTCTCTAAGGTAGGTAGCAAAGCTCTGCCAAGTGTTGTCGGGTTTCTCTCGTGTAGCTATACTTTCTAAGCCTGGGACTTGTGAAAAAAAAAAAAAAACGTAGCCATAGTTATGCAAATAATTAAACCTTCATTTGATTAATACAAACAGCAACAGTGAAAAAAATTCAAGAGAATAAAAAGGATTCATTTAGAACCTGCTGATTTTGCTGACCTGCTCTTCATTATGTGTCTATTCCTTGAATCACAGAAAACTTCTTTTTTAAAAATTATGCTGCTCAAGTCTGTTCCTATATATTAGATTACATCAGCTTGATTAAATTGGCTTTTATATATCTTAACTGGCACTCATTTCCATGGGGACAATAAAGATCTTTGAATTATCTTCTTATTTGATTAGGGAATGCTGTATTTCTGAAGCCTCTTTCTTTCTCTTTTGTAGATCAAGATTTAGTTATCTTAATTAGAAGTGGTAAGCCCCACAGCCAAATTTTAAATCAGGCCCACAGCTCGAATATTTGAAGTGCCCGTGGACACGAGTTTGAGCAGATCTTCCTTTATCACTACTCACTATGGCCAGAAGAAGCAGAGCAATTACTACCACACAGTAATTTAATACTGTTTCATTCAACGTAGTCTTTCATCTTGGTAAATATTTCTGGGGTTCATGAAGATGTCCATTTTCTATGAAATACTATCCTATTTATATCGATTAATTCACAATCTATAGTCATATGATAACAACATAAAGATATAAAGAGGAACTAGAGTTTGAATAGAGAATAAAAGCACAAGAATCGATGAACTCGCATCCTCTGAAAATTATGATACTACTATTTTAATAGATTGAACCTGAGGTACTGTTCTGTTTTCTACATCAGATTGCTGACATGGTAGAACACTGAAAAGTAATGAAAACCTGGTTGAAACTTGGTTGATGTTCCCAAATAAAATTTATAGATATATAAATATATTTTCTTATGTAAAGAGATGCTTATTTTAAAATAGGTGTTCCTTTACCAGGTATTATTTGGTGCTCAAATTACAGTTTATCTTTCCATCTCGGTAAGTTGCCTAAGCAATATCATTTTGGACACATTAGAGAACTTAAATAGAAGGAAATATTTTTGTGTCATGCTTTCTGTGTATTAGTATTATAGAAACATAAGGTTTTTTTCTTCTTTTAATACTAATTGTTATTTTTCCCAAAGGAAAATAAAAACATTGTTACGAACAAAAATTTTCCTCTAAAATCAGATAAATAGGTATTTATTCATTTTTCATACCCGAAGAGTCTTTTCCTTCTCCAGGTCTGTATTATTGTATGTTTTCAGTATTTTCCCATATTTTTTGTGACTATATTTTGTCATACATGTAGTAAATTTGCTCCAGGACGTTTACTGTGCAAAAAATGCCACATGTATTTATTTTTTTTCTGATTTCCAAACAACATTTGGTTCAGACCTCAGAAGCATGTTATCGCCAGCCTGAGCCTCAGTGTTTGTAGAGCTGAACCTCACTGTAAACGTGGAGTCTCACCTTGATCATTTCCTTCGTCACAGGCATCTCTAGTGATTTGTCTAGAGGCAAGGTGGAGGAATGGCTCCAGGACCGTGGTCAGTTCCACCAACCCGCTCTCTATTCCCAGTTGGGTGCTTGAGCTTTTTTTTCCCCCCGCCCTAGGAGTCAGTAGTGACAGTCAAGAAGGCTCTCGGGAAGCGGAATTTTTTTGTTGGACCAATAAACGTTCTCTTTCAAAGTTCACATGGTTACCACATGTATTGTGCTTTTGTAAATTGTTTTGCAAACGTGGAAAAATGAGGAGGTTAGGAGAGTTTTTATTGGAAATAAAAGGAAGAACAGCTCTGGGATTTCCAGGAGGGCTTCCTGCCTGGCTGGTCACGTGGCCTCTCAATCTAGAGTCACCTGTAAGTAAGCAGGGCGTAGGACTTGCTTAAAAATTGAGTGGCTGGGTCTCAGGGGCTGCCGTGTAAAGTTATCTTTATGACTTGCTGGAAGTCTATGCAGCAGACCCTGCGGAGTCAGGCTCTACGGAGTGCAGAACACCAGGACCTTCGTGAACGTTTCTGAACATCCCCCTTCTCACTCTGTCCTTCTCACCATCCTCATCACTCTCTTTATCACTCTCTTAGCTAGAGCAGGCCCGGAGCATGTTCTTTGTCCTGCATTGTTCCTACTCCTGGTGACAAGTTTCCCAGGACAGCTAGCTAACCTATGCCCCTTTTTCCTAATATGATTAACCACAAGTTTCTCAAGATGAACAAACATCCCTTAAAATCCACCCAGTGTATACGATTCAGCCGCTTCTTTGTACTAAGCGTATATAATAAACTCTTTCCCCCGCCGTGGTCAGTCTGGGGCTCAGCAGGCTCTCAACTCCTCCCGGTCCCAGCTAACTCTTGTTCTGTGTCTTCTTCTGCTGCAGTCGCTAATTCTGTACTCAGGTCCGCGAGATGGCTGATGGGAACTCAGGCCCTTCACCCAGGTTCTTTCACAGTAAAACGGGACCTCAGAAAGAAACTGGTTATTTTTCCATTGTAAATTCCTCAGAACTCAGGAATGTAGTACGTGGTAGCTGCACCTCACCTTAGAAGGGAGTGGACGCCATGTTGCCTAAGTTCATTGCGTTTGAAACTGTTTTCCACCCCTCCCCCCAGTAGATCTTTAGATTTCACATCAGCTATGGTGGATTTTTTTTTTTAACCCTCTGTGAAATGTCTAAGACATATTCATCAAAGCAGAGGAGAATAGTGCTGCTTTCTTAGAGGTTGGTTGGTGTTTGAAATATACCGCTATTGTACTTGAGCGAAGTTAATATGTTTGCGATTTTTGGAGAGATTTCATGCCTGTTCACTGAGTCTGTCTGTGGCCACTGCACTGCTGGCTGACCACAGAACACACTCTAGCGACGGACCTGAGATCTAGGACATTCACTGAGCATCCAGTTTTGATTATTCTCCAAGGATGTGAAAGAGTCACGGTTGTTTTCTCATGGTCATTTTGTTCCAACTCTAAAAGCTCTCATACATATAGGAAATATATATTCAAAAGATTTTTAGAAATCAAGAGAGAGATTCTCATTATACAATATAAAAAAATTTATCCATACATTTATTTTAAAAATAATCAAAGCAAATCTGGTGTGATGTTTACTCGTGAGGATTTTGCCTTGAAATTCATTCGGTGTCACTTGGGTCCTCTTCTCTCTAGTCCCTCAGGATCCACAAAACTTGCTTATTCAGAGGAAGGTTTTTCAGTCTTGACATTATTGACGTTTTAGACCTGTCTGTTAATTCTTTTTTGTTGCAAGAAGCTATTGTGTGCATGGTAAGGTATTTAGCAGATCCCAGAGGCATTTGGTAGTGCCTATGTGGGAAAAATAGAACATTCTTCCCTGAACTGGGGAAATTACAGTTTTCAGCAAGTATCAGCGGGTATCCCATGGAAGGTCGTTGTCTCTAATTGAGAAACAATTGAGAAATTGCTCTGGAACAGTTTGAGAAGGGAGGGTCTAGTTTGAGCTCTGACTTTCATGGCTGCTTTTTCATTTGACCCTGGCAATGTCTGCTCGTCATTGAAGGCTTTTGTCTTCCCCTCTGCATTATAGAGTCTTGAAGATCCTGGGCCAAAATCCCAGCGAAGTAAAGTACTCACTCTTAATCCCTTCACATACAATGTTTCCTCTTAGGATGTTTTAAGTTTTAGAGACACTGTGTAGATGGGCCAGAATCCTTCCTTGGATAGGATATCCACAGAATATCCAGTAGATAGATCCACTGTGCGAAGATCCAGTGATTTCTGAGTTTAGACCTTTTATATTTTCATTTTTTTTGACAGGGTCTTGCTTTGTACTTTAGGCTGGCCCTGAGCTCAGCCTCAAACTCACATCACAGCAATCCTCCTGCCTCTGCCTCCTGACTGCTAGGATTACAGGCGTGAGCCCCCACACCCGGCACTGTGGTATGTGATACTGATTGCTGTTGGGTGTGAGTCTCCATGCCCAGTATGGTATATGGTTATACCCGGGATTGAACCCGGGCCCTTGTGCTTGCAAGACAGGCTCCGGAACCACTGGCCTAAATCCCCGGCCCTTATATTTTCATTTCTACACCTGTCTTTACCTTAGAATATCTTATACATGGCTGTTAAGAATCAAGTTTTGAGAACAACTCATAACTATCTTGGAAAAGATGAACCGTACTTCTAGAACATGCCCCCCACCTCCCACAGTAACCAATATAGAAAATCTGTTTTCTGTGTCTCCACTTTTTTGCTTGCTTACTTACTTATTTACTTATTTCTGATGTTACTGTTCTCTTATTACTCCTCCTGCCTGTACACTTGCTTAATTTCTTCTCAACACATTTTCTTTAGTGTTCTGTCCTTTCTACTTCCTCTCCAAAGATAGCATAGCAGTTGTAGCCACAGAAAATTTAGTTATATAGGAAGGAATGGAAAAATATATCTACCTTACATCTCTGTTGATTTAAGAGAGAAGTTAGGAGTTACACTGATTTTTTTCCAAGAAGAAAAAATTTGTACATGTTTGTATAGAACCTCCAAACTGTTATTATAAAATACTAAGCAACCTTTTGAAAAATTGATAATGATAGTAAAATGATTTTTCCTCTCTTCTCCCTTCTTCCTTCCTCTCTTATGTGTCAGGAACCTCAGACAATTTATTTGGATTTAAGACTTACTTGGATTTGAAAATGTCTGCCCTGCCCTGCTGGATCAACTACTGGGATTATTGAAGACATCTGTCCCACCTTGTGGGATTTTAAATGACAAGGATTATAGCACTAGGATTATTGGTTTTAAAACTTACTGGGACTTACTGGGATTTAAGGCTGTCTGCCCTACCCGATGTAATCTTCAACTACAGGGATTATTGTGGGACTGCTCCATCTTATGCATGCTAGGATTATGGGCTGAAGGTATGATACCAAATAAAGGTGCAGGTGAGGGCTGGGGAGTTAGCTCAATGGTTCTGGCACCTGTCTTGCAAGTGCAAGGACCTAGGTTCGATTCCGGTAACTACATACCATATGGGGTGTGGAGACTCATGCATAGCAACAACCAGAACCATATACCACAGTGCCGGGCATGGTGGTTCATCCCTGTAATCCCAGCACTCAGGAGGCAGAGGCAGGAGGATTGCTGTGATGTGAGTTGGAGGCTGAGCTCAGGGCCAGCCTGCACCATAAAGTGAGACTCTGTCTCAAAAAACCTAAAAAAAAAAAAAAAAAAGAAAAAAGAAAAAAAAAAGAAAAAAAGGTGCAGGTGAGCTCAGGTTATGGGTTCTTCCACTCCCACTTCTGCTGCTGCATTATCTGGTCTTTGGCTGCCACTGCTCAGAGTAGCAAGAAAGCCTAGGATCAGCCTTTTTCCTCAAGGTTCTGACTTTGTTGTTTGTTGGTTATTAATCCTTTAACTGTGGGACTATTGGGAGATTGGAGTTTGCCACAAGGGTTCTGGCTGTGTCCTCTTCCCTGGACTGCCACATTTACTTCCATAGCAGAGAGTGCAAAATGGAACTTTAAATTTAGATTTCTTTGTTTTTGAGTTAAACTTCAAGCTTCCTCCAGCTGAGCACACAATCCACACCCCCTCCTCTTCTCAGCCCAGAGGAATGAACAGAACATGCAGATGCTAACACCAACAGACTCTGGAAGCCTGTTTATTTTCTGTAAGAATGAAACAAAAGAACTAAAGACTGCTAGGAATGAGAAAGTCAGTGTGCAGATCTGCACATCCTCATCTCTCTGTGCTCCCCTTTCTGCTGTTCTTATTGCAAAAGACCCTTACTCCCTTGCATATCATGCAGTAGTGGTTTCAGGTAAATGACCTCTTCCAATTCCTTAAAGCTACCTTTGAAAATAAATCATTTTTTTCCAAAATATGTGGTTCCTAATTTGGTTGGAGGTAAAAAACCAACCTGAGAATATGAATCCAATTGACAGTTAACCTTTCCTTCTTTCTTTCATTCATTCTTTCTTTTCTGATGCACTTTATTTTTCATCTTTCACTGGGAGCAAATATTGCCTGAGCCTTGAAATCCAGAGCTTTGGAAGAATGCCAAGGGTGAGGGAGCAGGCTGAAGCAGTAATGTACAGCATAGTGGAAATATTTTGCCACCGGAGGGATAGCTACTATCATTTCTTGGAACATTAAAGAAATAACTTTTGAATCACTGTGAAGGTTGGGGCAGGCTTGAGACTCATCCATAAATTTAGGATGGAAAAATTTTTGGCAGGGTTGCTAAGACTGGAAAATCACTAATTTTCTTCTTCCATATGCACAAGAGGTTGAGAAACTTATTTAACTCCTGGATAATAACATAGTGGACACAGTCTCAGCCATCCCTCAAGTCTGACCGTGATCCAAGCTGTTCTCTGCACTGCTGTTCAGCTTTTCTCTCCCAAAACATTCCTCACAAAGCCCTTTGGGGATGATAGATGAGGCTGAGGATGTCTGTCTGCCCTCCTCTGAGTTTCTTCTTCCCCTTCAGCCTGGCTGAAGCATGTGACCATCCTCTATGTTCATCAAGGGGCCCCATTGCTGTAGGGGTGGTTGTTTCAGATCTAATTGTCCAAATGGTGTGTCCTGTTGACAAAGTTAATTTTCCATGTTGGACAAGCCAGGTTTCAGTGCACATTGGACAGATGGTCAGCCATTTGCACTGTTCGGCAGCAGGAATGTCTCTCAGAGTTCATCTTCCAAACTCTATGCTTTCCATTCATCTTATTTGGATTTTTTCTAGGCAGTAATCTGGAACCATAACATGGAAGATAGAGATATTTGTACTTTGTGATGACATTGACTCTGAACTCTGTGCATCTGTGTACTGTACTGAATACTGGTTCACTGGAATCTTTTACTTTGCCCCACCATGGTCACTATTGCAGGAGTCAGGCTTGTATCCTCAGGTACAGTTCTTCCACTTGTCTACCTCATCTTCATCGACATTGAAATATCTGCACAGACTATAACCTAACTTGCACCCAAATTCAAGCCAGTTCTATGCTGGATGATGTTGGCTTATGTAATAATATTTTAAGCTGACTCATGCTATTCTTCTGCATGGAATTAAAACGAAGCAATCTAATAATTTGCAGGAAAATATTGCAGATGTCTGGATATCTGATACCAAATATATCTAACACAGCCAGCCTTGTTCTGGGACCCAGAACTGCTATTTTGTTTTCCCTGACCAAGGGACAAATACAGATGAATGACAGAGACACTGAGTCAGTTTACCAAACAGGCAGCCAGGGGGCTCATGCCTCTGGTAGGCAGAGGAGCCCTGAGCCTCTGGCTCACCTCACTTTTATTCACCCAAACACAGGCACAAAAATCGAAATAAGACAAGATTCAGCTGGTTTTCAACAGCACCTATTCTAGTAAACAACTTAACCTTAGCTGTCTTAATTTTCCCCTAATATGTAATAAAGAATCACCTCTGTGTGCAGCCTTTCTCCTTTGTGTCCAATTAGGCCGTAATTCTTTTCTGGTCCTCGACAATGAAGGATAAAAGGGTGAATATCACCAAACCTGGGAAATAACACTGACACTCTGTCTCCCTTCTCCAGGTTCTGTGGACTTGGCTCCATTTCATTTCTTTTTCTGCCTTCACAGACAAACATCTATTCTGAATTTTGACTGGATCATTCTGAATATGTTTTACAGTCCCTGCATTCTCTCCATCTTAACTTCAAACATCTACAGTGTTAGAGGGCTTCAGGCAGAATAGTAAGAGTACAAGCTCTGAACTCAAGTTCGAGACTCAATACTGAACCCTAGGGATTTTCTTTAGTATCTCTGCTGGCTGTACAAGTTAATTTCTTCACAGATACTCTAGGGTTTTTTTTAAGCCATAAAATACTAATTAGTGGCCAATATCTTGTGGTTCAAAAAATAACTCATGTAATATAGGTAAAAATATTATTTTTTTCCAAAAAATATTAATTTTAAAAATAAATATTTTAGATCTTAGAATGGCTTCTGTGCACAGAAAACTCCATATTATATTGTGCAATGTATTTTTCTCTTAAGCAAAAAATATGGCATGCTTTTAAGCTTCATAGAAATGATACCATACTATGTACATATGTTCTTCAGAAGCTTTCTTTATTTGTCTGCTATGTTTGAGATATTCACATAATTACACATGGCTATCTTTTATTGGTGTTTCAGTGAGTATTTTACTCTATTTAGCCAGTCTCCTGTTGAAGGACATTTGTGCCATTCTCAACTGTTTAGTAATAAATAGTTCTGCTGTAAATATATTTTATGTGTCTCCTTATGTACAAAAGCATGATTGTTTTTTATTTGTTAATTAATGAATCGATCTTTTCGTGGTCCAACCCCCATGGCCGCATCTTTTCCATGCAACACATGGCTCCTACTACATAGTGGAGAAGTTGAAGCTTGTTGATTAACGATAATTGAGGCTGAGACTCTTTTTGTTCAAGTGGTTGGTTTTTAATATAATTTTCATCTCAAGGTAGATACTGTTCATACTTCCCATCCTTCTCATGTCCCTCGTGAAAGTGGCATCTGTGGTTCACTGATCTTGTGCCAACTGGAGAAACATAGGGGGCCAGACACTCCTACGGGATTTAGCTGACTGAGCCTCACTCTGGTCTGGTGTCCACAACTGTATACTGTAGTTCTGATTGTTTTTACTGGTCATGAAGCTGTCATATAGTGAAGCTATTCTATTCTAATCCCAGAACTGTGCTGTTCCCTTGGCACTTTCAGTAACTCTGACATCATCATGCCACAAATCAAGATTTGTTAGCTCTTACAGGAGCTGGAGCGACTAAGGAAGAGATGAGAGTGCTGCTCTAGGTGGCAGAGGCGTCATGCTGCAGTCCTGCTCCTGACCCATCCTACCCATACCTACACACAAATTATATGTAGGAAGGCTGCTGAGCCCCCACTTGGTATCCTTTGTTTTACTCTAAGAGCTTCTGTTATGTTCCTCTTGACCATTCCATCCTGTTTGGGAAAATACAGGTCCTTTGACTTGTGAACTTGATCAGTTCCCTAGAGCTGGTCATAACTAAATCATTACAGCAGAGATCTGGATGTCCACCTGGGTACACCCTATAGATAAAAAGAGACGCATGAATCTTCATTAACCTAATTAACCCAACCTATTCATATGTCTGGCCAATTGTAATTTGAGGGTCAACTGTATTCATGTTTGATTTCTTAGTTTTATTGTTTCTGCTATTTGGAATTTCTATGTGAGCAAGAAAGGTCATGAGTGCTCATTTTTTTCTTGTCTGGAAGGATTTCCTCTATAGTCTGTCTTCTCTCAACCCCAACAGGCACTTGTCTTGTCCTCTTCTGTTCAGATAAACTAACAGGCAGAGTGGAGGAAAGAAAATACTTTATGGATAAACACAGATATGAATTGTCAGAACATGGAACCTGTTTCAAAAATATCAGGATATACCTTTTAAAAAGGGCCACTTGTAGTGGCATATGCCTGGAACCCTGGTGATCATGGGCAGAGGTGGGAAGATTGCTATGCATTCAAGGCCAGCTTGAGCTATATAGTGAGGTCAAGTTCAGCCTGGACTACACAGTGTGACTTAATCTCAAATAAATAAAGGAAGGTATTCCTCACCACACTACAGCAGGACATACACCTAGATACTGAAAGGAACCAGGAATATGTGTTCAGGTCACTCATATTCTTATTCATCATGGGACAGTTAGAAACTGAATTTGCAAGACAATTGCTTTGTTGAGTAATTATTATGTCTATCCAGAAGTGCATCAGTTAGCTGAGGCTGGCAGGTAGAGGAAGGCAAATGCTCTGCTGAGGGAGAGTACAGACCCTTGCTCCCTGGGGCCAGCAGGGAAGGGACATGAGACCCCATGGGGGCTGTCTACTTTCTGTGTGGATGGCAGGCGCTGCTTCACCCAGAACTGTGTTATCATCTCTGTACCCAAGATTTATGTGCCTTTCAGAGTAAGATATCTTATGTCTTTGCTTCATAATCATAGGTTAAAAGAATTAAAGGACAAGGAGAAGTCAAGGTGACCATTTCAGGCAGTCATTACCTTGCTCATAAAAATATCCTATAAACTTGCCAATATTATTAAAGTTCAGTTAGTTTAAGCAATTGCTGCATTTCATGGGGGCATGGGGCAAAGGGCTATATATTCTCACTCATATCCATGTCCTGCTGCTCTCACAGAGGAGCAATGAATTAATTTAAGTGAGGTAAGTGAGAAGGACAATGGCAGTATTCTACTGCAGAAACACTTTCACAATAAGAGACTGGAGAGCTTATGCAGGAAGCTATTTGTTTTTGTGAAAATTCTCCCTGGAAATGTGAATTATGGGAAAAGAAGTTAGGATCCAGCATTCAGAAATGAAAGAGTCTAGCTTAGTGCAGGAAAGGGGCAACCTGATTAACGATCCAGCATTATCACCCCTGGGTGTACAGTGATGTTGCCTAATTGTCAAGTTCATAGACTCAGTTTAACGACTTGATGATGAGTCAATATGGGCTTTTACCAGTTAGGAGATAAAAGAAAAAGGAAATAAAGTTAGGCAGCAAGCAAGAAAACAAAGACTATCTCTAACAAACATTTTGTTTATTGTCATTTTCTAATAATATTGCATAAACTTTCAGAAATAGATGATAGCAAGTCAATGATCTCATTCAAAATTTATGTGTATATATAAATCTGCATAATATAAATGAATAAAGCAAATGATACAATATATAAATTAAAATATATTACTAAAACATGTTCATGTAATTTTAAAAGGCCAGGAAAGGGAGAAAAATTTAAAAAAATATTGAGGACAAAAAAATTACTGTAATAGACCAGTAGATCTAAATTCAAACATCACATACACACACACACACACACACACACACACACACACAATCCCTTTTGCCCCGGTGTTTATTTTTTGCTTTAATCTGACAAGTTGTTTGGTCTACGTTTTTTAACCTGCTAGTGTTCCATTTCCATTTCCATATTTATAAAGCCAAGTTCATCTTCCTGACTCTTTCTCTCACTGCAAGGGTTAGGAGGGTTAATGGACTCCTCCGTTGGTTCTGAATATCACCCTTCCAAAGTGCACATTCAAACTATATTTTCCACACTGGACCATTAAAGTCTACTAAATGAAAATAAGTGGATGAGGGACGTTGAGTTTTCTTCCTCTAACATCTGCACACTTTGCCCGTGACATGTAGCTCTGATACCGCAGATCCTGTCCTGTGCCTTAACTCTTCTCTAATTTCCGAGAATTGGATTTTGGAACTGGGGAGTGAGATATATTCTACTAGTTGGTGCTGACAGATTTTTCTGTAGGAAAATCGAGTTTTTCAGCAGTAAGCACGTGAGAGTTCAGACAAGACAGAGAAAGAGGAATGTGCTGAAGCATGAGACAGCAAAGCATACCCCGGAACTCACAAAGGGCAAGAGCAGGTGTGGACCCACAGGTACCTTTGTACAGAAAACCACAATTCCTGGGGAGAAATGCAGCCCTTGTGATTAGCATCCCAGCAGGAAGACAAATGACCTTCACCCGTAAACTTGGAATTTCCCATTGTTTCGCTGTGAGTTTCGCGCGGATCCTTTATCGCTTCTCTCTCTCTTTCCCTGGAAGGTGCAGCCTGACTGTAGACAGTGAACAGCCTTCCTCTCCAGCTTTGCTCTCGCAGGGCTACGGGAAGGCTGTCCGAGTGAGCAGCAGACCCTTGCTGGGGAAACGCTACATCATTTTCAAGGAGAGCTGAAATAATTGAGTTCAGCAAAAATACTGTTACGATTGGCCAGCTTGAAAGTGTTGCTGAGCTGGCTATAATTCATCCGCTTCCTTTAACAGTTCTACCCTTCAAATCGCATTCGAACACTGAAAACAAATAGGCTTTCACTGTACATCTGCAACCTTTAGCACAGCTTCGAAGTTCCAGAGGAAAATACCGCATTGCAGCTCCCGGGTGTACGCCGCGGATCTCCATTGGCCTGCGGCTGCCAGCGGTGGGGGCAGAGCAGGGCCCCAGCCTGTTTCCAGCTCCACTCAGCAGCGGCAGATCCGTCAGCCGCAGAATACAATGAGAAAAATTCCTTCAGCTTGCTTGGGGCCCTTGGAGGTGGGGAGGGAAACCTAGGTCCACTGCACAAATCAAACAGTTTAGGTTATCTTCCTTATTCACACTAAAATGAGCAGAAAATAAACATGTAGCTTGTTTAATCAGATCAGAGATTTTGTTCCAAAAGGCATTTTTTTTTTAGAATCCTAGAGATTTATGAAATAGATTTGAGATGTCAGATATATACTGACCATGTGCTTAATTTTAACCATAGCAGATGGGCCTTCTACGTCTTGCCCGTCACAGACAGCAAAAGAAAGGCTGAGCAAGCTGAGATAAATTTGGTGCAAGATTTATAAGATGATGATGTTCACTACAGTATTCCTTCATGTATGCACGCATTCTCATGCATTTCTTGCATACTTCCACCATGTTCTAGGCCACACAGAGAGAGCAAAAAGACTCAAATCGTCACATCAAATAGCAGTTCCCAGGGGTGTGCAGTAACTTTCAGTTCTTCCTTCTCTTCCTTCCCAACACCTTGGACTTCTCCGGTGCAGTGTTTGTGTATTAGTACAGGTGAGATTGCTTCTTGCCATTTGTTCTTAAAGGCATTGCCACAATTCGAGCTGTTAACCTGTGCTACAGAGCACACATGAGACATACACATATCTCTTTTGCCAAAAGTGACTTGTGATTAAGTACTATTGTCTCTCCCCTCCTTTCACAGATTTGGGCTGTGAGGCCCTTCAGGAAGAGAGGAATAGAGCAGATTCCACTCTCTTATCACTCACCGCTGGTCCCCCGAGGTCTGATATAAGAGCTGTTGGACCTGGGGAGAGTAGAACTGGACCAGTGATTCCAGAGATGCCTAAAAACAAACCAGAAATCTGCTGGAGATATTTTAATTTATGCTTTGACCTCACTTATGAAAATCCTTTCAGACTTTCCAAAGACAGGTTTGGCTCCAATTTTAAAGAGTGTTTATGTCCAGAGAATTTTGGATGTTTCAGACTTTAGAATATTTGTACACACATAGTGAAAGGTCTTAGGACTGGGATCGAAGTCTAAACATAAAATTCATTTGTATTTCATATGAACCGTATACACATAGCCATAGTTTTCATGCACTTGAGCTTTGGCTGAAACTCATCACATGAGTTCAGGTGTAGTGTTTTCCAGTTGTGACATCATATTGTGTCAAAAACCATCAAATTTTGGATTTTAGAGTGTTGCGCAAGGGATGTTCATTGTGTAGTAAGTTTAACACCAACGATGTTTCATGACACTAAAGATCTAGTTTATCCAAGGTTTGCTTTTTCTTACTGTTTCCTCTCTTCCACGAGTAACAGTATTGCCTGCTCTTATTATTGTGCTGTCTACTTAAAATAGTTACTTGGATAGTTTCTGAAAAACAGCCATTGACAATTTTACTCTAGCAGCCCAGAACACTTCTTTAATGGCGTAAAGAGAATCCCAAAAAGATTACTTGGTGAGACTTGTGCTTTTTTCACTTGTATCTTCTAAAAGTCCTGTCTCCAGTTTAAATAGAGAAGCCTGGGCTATTACTCCAAAAGCAGGTTTGTCTGGGAAAGATGCTTTTCAGCTGAGAACAGTTTTAAAGAGGCTCTTGGCAAGCTTTTGTTCTTGCCTGTTTAACAGCCCAAAGGTTTAGAGAAGCCTCTGTGAGTTCACCTTTTGCATTTGAGTCCAAAACCTGAATCCATTAAAGGGCTCTCTTGAGCATGTGGTGAATTTCAGTACTCCTAGGAGGACGCTCCAGGCTCAAGTACCTGGTTTGAAATTGCATGGCCTCAGGCTCCACTGTCTTTATTTGGAGGAGGGTGGGAATCTGGGAATTGGTTCAAGAGCTGCAACCACTTTTTTCCTTTTGTCTTTACTGTTTGTTGTTCACTGTCAGTTCCACAGCACTGCAATATTTTAAGAATTGTTCCGGATGACCTAGGTCACCACAGTTGGAATTCATATCATTCTGACACTTGTCACTTTTTGTATTACTTCTCATCTTTGTAGCTGTATAATGCTTATGTTGGTTGTTTGGAAATTTGAAGAATGAAAAAATACTGCAGGTATTTTCTTAAAGTTTCATTTTTGGGTTTTGGAGAGGGAGGTTGGAAGAGAGAGAGAGAGAGAGAGAGGGAGAGAGAATAGAGAGAATGTTATATGTGGGGTTTTGATCTCTGACAGCCAGATTATGCAGAGAACACTTGTATGTTCTACAGAAGAACAGGAAGAATTCATAGTGGCCTGACTTCCCAGAAACTATTTTGCCCCAAATTAATTCATAAACTATGCATCTATGATATCTACCTTTGCCATTAAAAAGAGCGGCCCCACCTAGCAGATTTGGAAAGAGGTTGCTCACACCACAAACCTGTCAGTGTGTTTAGTTGTGAAACAAGTCTGTCTCGCTGTATTAGCAAAACTAGAGAGGGAAGTTTGACCCCTGAAGCAAGTAGCGTCAGCACACTGGGGCTGAAGTTAGACCCACACAGCGGAGGACAAGAGGGCGGGCTTGCTGGAGATGCCAGAGGTCCTGACGGTGCTATGGAGCACTTCTCGGGGAACACTGTCCTGGCTGCTATCCCACTGGTGTGCTGGAAACAAGTGTCATTTGATCATCCCTCAGAATCCTCACTTAGTCATGAGGAGACCTAGTTCTCGGCTTTGCTGAGATTAATGACTTGGTAAACTTAAAAAATTAGAACAATGCTTGCTTCAGAGAATATATTCAATAAATGTTAGGAGTGAACTGAGTCATTACTACACTTCGTTGATAAGGTAAGGCAAAAAACATGTGCTGTGTGCACTGCTATAAAAGGTTCATCTTCACCACCACAGGGGGGACCAGCAGACGAGGCTGTGGGAAATGGCTCTGTGGGCAGAATTGAGCATGTGGCTTCTGAGACTGGTCTATGCAAAACTCCCGTGTAGTCTTCCAGCAATTTATCTTCCATATATTGCTTTCTTTTCCTGCTGGTCATGGCTCATCTGGGGACTTTAAAATATGAAAGGTGGTAAAGCATTGATGTGGAGGAATCCTGAGACTTTGGAAGACAATGTGGATTCTAGCACCCTTTCAATGTACTTCTGCCACCAGACGGCTTGAGCTAGAAGTAGCATGATTGCGTGAGTCATTGAGGTTTTTCTCTTTCTTCTCTTCTGTTCTCTTCTCTTGTCTTCTCTTCACTATTCTTTCTTCACTTCTCTCTCTCCTGTTCCCTCCTGCTTCTTACTTTTCTCTTTCTTTACAGGATACTGCTGTATAGTCCATCCTGACCTTTAGTTTGCAACTTAGCCTCTTAAATGTTTAGTACGACAGCAGATTATCACTGGGTTGGAGAAACCCATGAGATTTATGAGTTCCGGTGTTTGCAGCTAGGAACTTTTATCTTATGACATAGTATGTGGGAAACTCTGAAGACCCGCGTGCCAAAAATATCCTTACATTATGTTGAAGCATGAATTGATTCTGAATTAATAAATAAATAAGTACCTGATGAGACATGAAAGAAACGGTGACGTAGAATCCATTGTAAATAATCAGAAGCAGGACTGAGACAGAAACACTAAGCTACATAAGGAACTTAAAAAAAAAATCAGTCCTTGGATGAAGGGTACTAGTTATGATAACAGTGCAGATCTGTTAGGCACCAGCCCTCTAACAGCCTTTCTGCTTTTTGGCATGTGAGTCCTTTTGGTGGTAACAAAGGCAAAAGTGAATGAAATTGGCTTCCATCTAAATGATGTCTCTATACAGCTGCTGTAAACGAGGTCCAACAACAAAACACTTCCTAATTACAACTCATAGATGCTGGAACTAATACTTTTCTGCTTCTAGTCTAAGATTAAGCACAATATTTTAAAGTCATAGGAATGAATTATCAGGAGAAAAAAGTCAAGGAGGAAATAGGAACCTCAGTTAGCCTGGGGAAGATGTGGCCACTCAAGGCGATTGGCTAGCACCTTGCTTTCCATGTGTAGAGGAGTTATTCTGCCCTAGTCTCCTTGACCTCCAGTACTTGATGAATGTGGTTAAATGGAAGTCAGAGCATCACTCCTTCCAAGCAAAGGTTAGGATAGGTGGAAGACAAGGGTCTGCAAATAGAAAGAGAGAAGAAATTTAATCCCTTAAGCAGAGCTTGAACATGCAAAGAGTAAAAGGGTGCCAGGGAAAGGAGCAGCTCATTTTTCTCTAATCTTCATAGCACCTGAGGTCTGGCTAGGAATTTGAACAAGGCACTTGGAGGCTTCTCTTCCCAGCACTCTCAGGTCACTTATGTAACTCAAGAGTTTTCAGACTCAAAAGTGCCTGATTTCTATATTGTTGCCAGCATGACTCAACCTCTTCACCGACTTTAATGGGCATTTTAAGCACCTTAATTTATTTCCAGCCATCAAAATTGTTTTCAAACCTCTTGTTTAGTTCAGAGATTACTCTCACACTTAAAACTTGCTTCAGATTGAAGGACAGAGAAAAGCATCAGTTGACTCTGGTATAATGCTCGGGAGAGTGGGGCTGAGCTGTGGTGTTGAAGGATCTATGTTTGTGGCTGTGATTGGGATGTGGTAGTTAATGTTTCTAAAGTCTGAAAAGCAGTAGGGGCCCTGTTTGTGCTCAGACTTACGATCGCTTCCAAAACTAAGTGAATGGAGACTGGAAATTGCAAATTAAGCCTCGTACACACAGTCGGATTTAGAAATGGAGTTTTCAACTGATTGTGCTGAACTCTGTAAGTTAAGTCTCATTTTTATTCTTAGGTTCATTTTGTACTTTCTTGCCTAGCTGTGTTGACTGCTTGATGATTTCACTCATTTATGTATCAATTTGTCCAAATGCTACCATCATCTTCACATTTACAGTTGCTGTATCCATTCTGCCAATGGGGACAATGTAGAACTCAGTTACTGGGGGTGGAGTCCTCAGGCAGTTGCAGGTGACAGATTATAGCTTTCTCTTTGACACAAGTACCTGGGAATGCATAATTGAAATGTCTTCTCCCAAGACCTCATGAAATAGCACAGCTGGAAAGAGCTATCCAAGTTCTCTCACTCATTTCCCATGATTCTTCTCTACTACATCTTTATCCAATCAAGATCCAACCTCTGCTTTACTATTTTCAGGGACTAGAGCTCACTCTGTGATGATTATACAAATAGTTCATATATTGCATTCCATTTACCTCTGGGAGACTTTCTATGATACTGTTTCTCTTGCTCCTTTTGGAAATAGGAAGAATATCTTATTTGTTTCCCATGGAAAAATGATATTTAGCTGGACTTTTTCATTTGTAAATTTCTACATTTTCATTTATTTAGCTTAAGCAAAAAGCGGACTTTAATTAGAAAGATGCAGAGTTGTCTTATGAGATCCAAGGACAGAAAGACAGTTAGGCCTCAGGATGACTTGGAATAAGTGGCTGAAAAGCATCTCGAGTTCTTCAGTGTCTCTCGATGCATTGGTCTAGCTCTTGTCTGTTATCTTCTCAGCCTTTCTCCTTGTGTTCTTTCTTGTGGCATTCATGTACCAGAAGGGATCTTCCCTCAAATTTTACATCACCATCATTCTCTCTCTCTTTCTCTGTCTCTCTCTCTCTCCCTATCTGTCTCTTTTTCTTCTCCTTCTTCTTCTCTATGTCCATAATTCCTAGAGGATGGTGGTTTCTGTGATTAGATCAAGTTCTACCCCTGAAGAAAGCTACTGTGTCTGCCAGCAGTGTCACTGTGAAAACAATCCTTTTCTTTTGCATATGGAGAGAGGAGAAGAAGAGGAGCTAGTGGAACAATTTACAAAACATACCACAAGGAAGGAAATTCCATAGATAAGCTTAATAAAGATCACAAAGTATTTGGATACAGAAGTCACCCTCTTCCAAATCTTCCCAGGCCACATTCTTTCCTTTCCCAATCTTTTCTCAGATGATACAGTTTCCACAAAGACACATCCTTCCAGTTCCCTTACTCTTTCAATATTTTTTATAAAAATATACTTTCTAGAAATAATTCTAATAGTCTGATCAATATAGATTTAAAGTCACCTCAGCATAAATTTGAGGTCTCCCGGTAATTCATTTTTTTAGACCCTTGCTACTTTACCTACTCTGAAAATTTCCATTATGGTAGAAGTTATAATTCCAGTGAAATTCTTCTATATAAAGAGTTCAAGATGAAAGACTGAATAACAATATTGGTCAAGGACAATCTGAATCCAAAGCAAAGTGAAATCCTATTAATAATCTAACTAGAAAATTTTGCTCTGAGAACATTGAGCTATTACTTATACCAAGCTTTTAGAGACATATTTTCTCCTTTAGTAGTTAAAATTCATGAGCTACAAATGGGAAATGCATTTAGCTGATATTTTTTCATTATACACAATATATCTCATATATTGTAGTGCTTACATGGTACTTCAAATTTGCTCTATGTTTACAGCTAGTTTAAGTTTCATTATTTTTTAAATAATAAAATCTTCACCATTGCACTGTTTTATTTAATTCATCCAATCATTTGCTAAGAATCAACTAAGGGTGTACATAAAAGGTATCATATCAGGTACATTGGCTGTAAAGATGAACATGACTGATGGGTTTTAGAACTTGGTAATCTAATGATTTACACACAGCAATGAGAACTGGGAAATAAGCTCATTCAGGGTTTGCCATAAAGTCATCAGACAAAAATATAAATGCAGAGTAATACAGAGCTAAAATCAAGCAGCAGTGTCTTGGGTTAACATAGATTTTCTCTTTCACCTACTCTGTCACTTATGATCTCTATTACTTGAAGAAGTTCTATATCCTAAGTATTCTATTTTTCTCTGTAGAATTGGAGAAACTATACTTATTTTGATGATGTTTTTGTGAGTATTCAATAATATCATGACATTTTTTACATTTTATTCCATTTGTTATTCCAAGTACATTTAGACTTTCAGTATGTTACAAAATTGAGATAAAGGAGCATCCAATAGTAGTGCAATGTAATAAGAAACGTGGTAGGGGACTAAAATGTTTGAACTTTTATTTTGAAATGAACCCCATTACAGGTTTCAAGTGAAATCATAAGTTTTAAAATTTTCCATTTTAGAGAAATAGCTTTATTTGTAAGATAGTGAGAGGATTTAAAGGGATGGAATCTTGTGGGAAAGTGACTTGTTTTATAGATATTGCTGAATTTCCAGGCAAGTGATGATTGTAGAGATCATTACCAAGCAAAGCAGGGCTGAGAAACAAGGTCTTCACATAGGGTTTACCAAACAGTGGCTTGCTCCCCAGTTGGACATCCACAAATTCAGGAAGAAAGGAAATAACAAGTCAGAGTAGATGTAAGAAAATAAGTAGTACTTGGTAGAGAGTATCAGTTCTTTTCTGGGCACATTGAATTTGAGGTGGTTTGGAGACACATAACTAGATTTTTCTGGATACATATCTGGATATTGAAAAGAAGAGTTAAGGAAAGAAATCTGACCCAAAGATAGGTTGTGTGAATTGTAATTCCTTTAGTTTTTATCCATTGGAATCCATCCAATGGGGGAGCAAGGAGGCACATAGACACAGATACACTCTGAGAATCTATAATCAGTATGGCAAAGTGATAAATCTTCTGTTTTGGGGGGGTTCATGTAGAGGTTTTCTATTTTACAGAAAACTGACCATCTGACCACTACCAAGTTACACAAAAATTATTGGTAACAGATAGTCCTCAGGTAGTGGACACGGAGACCAATTAGCCAAGTGTGATTATACTGGATTTGATGCATGTCAGGAGCTGGTAAAGAAAATCTCTACTCTAAAAACTGTCACAATAGCATCATTGCATGAACATAATGGTTAAAATGTACTATTGAGAGATGTGGAAATTTCATAAAAAATATTCCAGGAAATCTGAAGCTTCTGGTAAGCATGAGTCACAGTGAAGAGCTACTTTATCTGTGGGCCAAAGGTTGATTATTTAATGATAAAGGCTCATCTCTGTCTCCTTTCCATGGAACTCTCATATCGAGTCAGTTGCCAAGTGTTAGTAATTTGACCTTGGAGGTGACTTTCATCTCATTTCTCCTCTCTCTCTTTTCCTTTCAATTCTTTGTTCTGGTACTAATTATCTCAACTTGAATTGTCACACTAGATTCCTTCCTATGCTCAAACCATCGTGCACATTGTACCACATGTATCTTCCTAAATCAGTGGACAAAGCCTAATCTGATATTTGTATCCCTAACCTGGCTGTCCTCATTCATTCATTCATTCATTCATCATTCATCATTCATTCATTCATTCATTCATTCATTCATTCATCATTCATTCATTCAACAAATACTTTAAAAGTTAGTCTAAACACGTCTTGCATTTTCTTCTGTCTACTGTTTTGCTCTGACCCACTTCCAGTGTACTCTGTCTGCATCTTCTTTGCACATTTTCTCCCCTATAGAGCTCTTCCCTATGTTGAATGCTCACTATAAATATCTTCTAAGATGCATATCTGTCAAAGTAATTTGGAAATTACTCTTAAAAAATAGAAGAGTGAAATTTATTATACGTACTTTACCACATGCTATTTTGTATAATTTGTTTAAAAATACTAGTTTTTCTACTGAAATATGATCTCTTCTGGGGAAGGAAACTGCTTGTTTTGTTTTTGTATCCTGTGGAGCACCATCTTTGCTCCTGTATTTATTAAATTACTACTGAACAAACAATTGAAGTCAAAGGCCACTGAGACTGCTTCATTTTATATTTACTCATTTTAAAAGTCCTAAGAGTTATCTCTCTTCTCCCCAGGAACAACGTGTGACCAGGAGATTCTTTTGACAAGTATTCTCCTAGAAATGAGTGTTGTATTTGTTGCAGTAATTTAAATTCAATTATTCAAAGAATATTTAATGAAAGTGTATCAAATAAGCTCCTACACTGTGCCAGGGTCTGGGAACAATCTTTACATCAGGAATGTTCAGTTAAAGGTCTTGAAATATGATTATAATGTTGAGTGAATACCCCAACCAATCCAAAAATCCTTTCAACTACTATTTGAAACACAAAACAATCAATAAACCAAAATGTTTCTCCTAAGTAGTAAAGTATATGTACACATGAGGTGTTATAAATATGTGAGAAGAGAATCAACTTATTTTTCTGAAAATTGTCACATTGCAGTTTGTTGTTACAGTTCATTCTTGCATTGTTTAAGATTTATCTTTTGTTGAGAACTATTTAAAAAGTGAATTTCTGCTTCTGACAAACTCCAAAATCATCCTTAATTCTTGCCTTCTTCCTTACACGTAGTTTTGGTGGGAAATAAGTCCTTAATTATGAATATTTAGTAAAATCTTTCACATTTCCAATACCTTAGGATCCTTCATCCTTTTTAGTTTCAATAATATGGAAACCCATACTAGAACTCAATACTGTGGATTTAGGGCCAGGGATTTAGTTCAGTGGTTCTGGCACCTGCCTTGCAAACACAGAATTCCAAGTTCAGTCCTTGGTAACCACATACAACAATGCCGGGCGTAGTGACTCACGCCCACCAGCAATCAGTATCACATACCACAGTGCCAGATGTGGTGGCTCATGCCTGTAATCTCAGCACTCAGGAGGCAGAAGCAGGATAATTGCTGTGAGTTCGAGGCTTGCCTGGGTTACATAGTGAGCTCAGGGCCAGCCTGAACTACAAAAATGAGAGCCTGTTTCAAAAAAGAAAAAAACAACTGTGGATTTAAAACAAAAATATATAGAAAATACGTGGTGTGGTGGTATTAAGTATATTGACATCTTTATGCATTCATTATGATGGCCCATTTCTAGTAGTGTGAAACTAGTGCTGTATGTCTAATAAACAACTATTCCTGCTCCATCAGCCTTTGGAAATCACTATTCACTGCCTACGTCTAAGATGCAATGACATGATATTTGTCATTTTTTCTTTGAAATATGATATTTAAAGTAGCATAATATCAACAGCATTCATCCATATGGTCGTGTATGTCAACTCCTTTTTTTAAGGCTACATACAAAGTCATTGTATGCATAGGTCACATTCTGCCTATCCATCTGTGAATGGATAATTGAATTGCTTCCACATTTTGGCTACTGTGAATAAGGCTTCTATGAATGCGGATGTTCAAATATCTGTTCACATCCCCAATTTCAGTTATTTTGGAAATATATCTCAAGACAAAATTACTAGGTCACAAGCAAGTTCTATCTTTAGCTGTTTTGCAGAGCACATTGACTATTTTTCAGTGGGGATTATACCCTTTTACATTCCTGGCAACAGGGAACAAGTATTCCACTTACTTCACATTCTCACCAAAATGTGATATATTCTTTCTTTTGTTATTGTAGTTCTTGGTAATAGCCATCCTAATAAGTGTGAACTGCTACCTTCGTGCTACTTGTTTTATAATTCCTTCATGATTAGTGATTTTGAGCATCTTTTTAAGTGTTTATTTGTCGATTTGTGTGTTTTTAAGAGAAATATCTGTATGTTTTTGAATTAGATTGCTTATTTTGTTATTGTCATTGAATTTTAGGTTTTCTATAGATATTCTGGTTTTTTTTGTTTGTTTGTTTTTTTTAGGTTTTTTGAGACCTAGATTCCTTAGATTCCTGGTAATCTAAGGACTTATCTTCTAGAGATCTCACCACCTCCAAATACACAGCAATTATCCTGCTTCTGCCTCCTGAGTGCTGAGATTACAGGCATGAGCCACCACATCTTTTTTTAGGTTTTTTAGGTTTTTTGTTATAGCTTTAGGTTTTTTGAGAACCACTTTGTGGTTCAGGCTGGCCCTGAGCTCAGCCTCCAACTCACATCACAGCAGTCCTTCTGCCTCTGCCTCCCGAGTGCTGGGATTACAGATGTGAGCCATCATGCCTGGCACTGTAGTATGTGGTACTGATTGCTGCTGAGCATGAGTCTCCACACCCAGTATTGTATGTGGTTATCGGGGAATCGAACCTGTGCCCTTGTTCTTGCAAGCCAGGCACCGGAACCACTGAGCTAACTCCCCGGCCCTGTATATATATTCTGGATATTAATCACATGTCATATACATGATTTATACATATTTTATTCCATTATGAGCCTTGTCTTTTAATGATTATAATACCTTTTGACATATAGTACATTTAAAATATTTCATGAAATTCAATTTATTTTTCACTATGTTTTCTGTACCTTTGATGTTATAGCTAAGAAATTGTTGCCAAAATTGTCCTGAAGCTTTTATGGTATGTTTTCTTCTAAGAGCTGTTATACTTTTAGGGTTTTATTTAAGTCTTTGATCTATTGTGAGTTCTTTTTTTTTGTATGGTGGTAGGCAAGAATCTAACTTCAGTCATATATATATATGTCTGAACCATTCCTTCCCCATTACATGTTTATAACATCCTGGCAAACTAACATTGGCTTTATTTTTTCTGTTTAGTCCATTCCATCGGTGTATGTACCTGTTTCAATGTCAGTACCTGTTTCAGTGTATGTACCTGTTTCAATGTTTCAATTCCTGGCTGTTCTAAATTTAAACCATAATATCATGAAACAAAAATAGATATGGGAAGAGGATGAGGCTCCAGTCTCATAATCCTCTTCAAAAATAAATTCCTGGTAATCTAAGGGCTTATCTTCTAGAGATCTCACCACCTCCAAATACCAGTCCTCTACTTTCTAAGACAAGCCTGTAAACCCTTGGACCCTGGAAGGACCCTCATGCAAACTATTCAAGACGTTAATAAAGAATAAACCCCTTCCCTGATAAAATATTATTAAAGGTGCCATGGTAATATTATAAAACAGAGATGAGTTGTAAAGTAGTAGAGGAAGAAAAGAGGAAAAACAAGAGAATAAAAAATTAAGAAGATGGTGAGGTGGAAATAGTGACCTACACCTCAATATTAAGAGCAAACTATAGTGAACATTATGGCAGAAGCACAAACACGTAAACATACAGTAGCTTCAGTACATTGTATAAAACTGCAAGTGCATAACACTTAAGCAGGACCCAGTCAGCTACAAGTGTGTCGTGTTTGTTAGACTCATGGAGCACTTAGGAAAATAGGTTGAAAAGGTAGTGAGATTTAGGATTATCTATGAAGAAGGGTGGATCATATGGGTAACTGATATCTGTAGGAGCAGTTAGCTCCATAGCAGTCTTGAAATTGACATCGCAGAACAAAAGGAAGTGACTGAGAGGGCTGAAGGGCATCCATGAGGAATGAGGCAAGATGAGGGGAGTGGGCAAGCTGAGAGAAAAGTATAGTCTGACTGGATACAGTGAGGTACATAAGAAGTGAGAGAAAGGAGTTTGAGATTTGACTTTTTCACCTTTAGGTAGAGCATCTAAAAATACACTGTTGTAGAAATCCATAGCAATGAAACGAGGAATGTTTGAGAAGAGAATAACACAGACAGTGCATGGCCATACATAGAACTTCTCTGTCCATTGACATACGCAGGCTCAGTGGTGGAGCAGAGGTGTATGTTCTGTGTATAGGGAGCCATTACAAGGATGGAAGTGTATAATTTGCATACGGGCCATGGAAAAATAAATGTAAACAATACCGTGACCTACAATATCCATCTAGCACTTGGTTTCATTATGGTGATCTTTGGGGTCCTAAAGGTACCACAAGGGGGAAAGAAGTCTTCAGTAGTGGAAAAAAAGAAGAGCTCTGACAGTGTCCCATATCCATCTCTTCCTACTCACATCATGTCATTTTACCTCTGAAACTAAAAATGAATTCAATATTGAAAATGCAAATATAATTAGAAATGCAAAGAATATAAAAATATTAAAAATGCAAAGAAATGCAAATATAAATTACATAATTTATCTTCTGACACAGCTTGTCTACAGAGACTTGTGCTGACATAATTTCATAATTTTATCTTGTTTAGTTTGCAGATATAAAGATAATCCCAGAGACCATATACATTATGTTATGGAAAGCTCTCCTAAATCATTGTATAGAGCGAAAAATAGATTCTCTTCTTATGAAAACAATTTGCTTGAGTGAAACAAAATGGAAAAAGCAAACAAAACAAAACAGTTTGACCTCCCCTATTCTTTCTTCTGTATTGAGTTAGCAATTTACCCCTCAATATATGTTTTTCTTTGGATTGCTTAACCATTTGAAAGATGACAGGCAGCAGTCTGCTAGCAGCAGTCCCCTTCTTCATAGTAACTATTCTCTATGACCAACTTCCCACTACCTGTGATTGAAAAGTCTAAGATATTTAAGTCTGAAAATTGAGGTTTTGGAATTGAAAGGAAAACACCTCAATTTCCACTATAATGCCTGATTTTGGCTTTTTGACATAGTTATACAGACTCTTGATAAGGAGCATTTTCAAATTTGAGGTTTCTTCATGTTTCAGTAAATGAAATAGAAATACTGAGCTAAAATACTGTTAAGGTCGATGTGAATATGAAAGCATAATTTGAAAGCGTAATTAATTTTCCTTGGATGTCTTTTAGAAGTAGTAAGAAATTAATGATGCCAGATCGTGCCTTTGTCAATTGCTGTTTGGGAATTCAGTAATTAAATGGCATCTTACCATTTTCTATGCAAGAACAAAGACAAATTTCACCCTCATTCAAGAAAACTTCTCCGATTATTCCAGTGCCGAATGAACTCTCTGAGGGGAGATTGTTCATTATCCTTTCCCACAAAATCTGTCCTATATTCTGGATGTTGTGATTCATGAGACAGAGCCAGGCCTGACCCTTGTCCATGTTCTCAGAACAGCTTGGCGGGCAGTTGGTTCTAACTCTCTGTTTATTGAAGGAATGAGTGTGTTGATTTGCATGATCGTCTGACTGACTGCATACATAAGTTTCTTATCTTTATAGGAAGATGCATTCGGTGCTGTTAAAAGTCATGTTAATCTCTGGATGCTAACACCTTGCAAAATGCTGGCTGGGCACATAGGAGTATTATTTACATGAAAGGGTTTCTTCAAGTTCAGTGATGGTTGAGTCTTTTACATTATTATCTCCAATCTAGTCAGTCACATTTAATTTTTCAGGGTCATATGGCTATGGATACTCTGAACTGAGGACTGTGTGGTATGGTATGTGTACATATTTATTGAATGCCTCACCTGGAACCTTGTATACAACCAATAAATTGTTGAAATGAACCAAAAATTAATATTATCCACAATTTAATATTGTCCAGCTGTGTTGACAAAAAATATCCAGATACAACCAAAAAGTGAAAACTCAAGCAGTAATGGAAAAATGAAAAAGAATGGGTTAATAAATGAGTTTAGTGAATAAAAATAGCAATCAACACACAAGTCTGTATATGTGAATTATGAACTCTAAAGTTATAGAAAGTCTTTGAGGGCTTTCTATAACATGTGGGGCACAGATGGGAAGAGCTCAAGCGGTGTCTGACTTTGATGACTCAGCTGTTCAGAAGTTTTGCCATGGACCATTTATTTATTCCCTTTGCTTCAGACTCCTCCCCTCTACAATGGTCATAATAATAGTATCAGTCTCATGGGATTACTGGAAGGATAACGAGGTATAATGTAAGGAAAGTACCTAGCACAGTACTAGGTAAAGTAAGTGCCTCATAGCAAGGCTACTAGAAGAGAATGTAGTTCTTAACACTTAATGATTAAGCATGGAAGGAATGGAAATGCTTTTGACCCTTACTTGATTATTGCACAGTATATACATCGGATTAGCACAATACACCCAAAAACCTTTGCAAACATTATGTCCCAGTAAAACAATAATCTTTTATATTCTTATAGTTTTTATTGTTATTTGTTGGACATCTGTAACGAGGGAATCATGAGGAAGCTGCACTGCAGTGTGGTCTCAGAGGGTCATTACTAGCATGACTGTGAATCGTTTTATAAATGATCATTTATTGAGCACTTATTATAAAATTGACACTAAGTAAACTATTAAATCCATTATCTCTTACTCGAAACAGACAGACTTAGGAAGATCAAATAACTTACCCTGTAGTAGCCAGTGAGTGTGTGGGAGAGTGGGGACCCAAGCGGAGTTTCTCCAGCAGAGATTTGCAGTATACTCTCTCCTTAGCAGGTTCCCCCAAAATTTATGAATGAAGGAGCAATAATAGTGTTATTTGCAAAGTAAGAACCCACGGGGAGTGGGAGGCCATGATGGAATATAACATGAAGAAATATGACATCAGGTAATTTTTTGGAGTGAAAGGTAACAATAGAGCTTTAATTTTTAACTGTAAGAACACATTTTTATAGGACACAAAAAGTCAGAAATTGTTAACTTCTAATGACATAGTCAAAATCATTTTAGTGACAGAGCTAATGACATGGGCAGTGTTTTCACCTTTTCCAAGAGTCCCTGTTTTCAGAGAAAGGCTCCTGAATATTAGAGAGGAAAGAGAAAAGCAGAAATGTGAAAGAAGTACAGAAAGGAAGTTCTGAGAAAGGAAGCTGTTACTGCCATATTTTTCCATATGCTGTGTAGATATTTAAAGTTACTTTAAAGATGTTTTTCTAATTTTTAAGATGTTTATAGAAGATATAAACAAATAGCCTGATTAAGGCTGTTAAGGAAGAAAGAGTAAGTGCAATGAAAGGGTTTCTACGAAATTATTATTATTATTTTTTAAAAGTTTTTTGAGACAAGATCTCTCTTATAGTTTAGATTGGCTCTGAGCTACCATGTAGCCCCGGCTAGTCTTGAACTCAGGGCAATCCTCCTGCCTCTGCCTCCTGAATGCTCAGATTATAAACTCTACAAAATTATTTAAGGCCTGTCTCTGTGAAATGTTTTAGGAGTGATCTACACACACGACATTCTCTATTTTAAGAAGGATTATATTCCAGGCACAACTGGTTTTGCTATTCATATTTTTCTACTCTAAGTTCACTGAGAAGGCTTCTACAGCTCAAAAGTCTAAGAATGTTACTCCGCATGGGAGGAGGAAGATTTGGGCTTTTTAAATTGGAAAAATCCAAAACAATTGCTTTTGTTTTCCAAAACTTCTACAGATAAGGAAAGGATGCTGATATCTGCTGATGTGTATCAGGTTCTTATATACTTCGTTTCAAAGAGCTTCTATGAACCTTGCTACTACTGCCATTGTTATTATTGCTGCTGTAGTTTTACACTAGTAAAAAAATACAAGCTTAGAACAAAAAGAGGAGGGTTCAGGCCACATGACTTGATCTGAACCTTCCTTTCACTAGCATTCCTCTCGGTTGTGTTTCATGGTGCCCCACAGGCACACATTGTCTACTTCGTCTTGATCCATCCACTGAAGTATCTACCGTATTTCTACCAACATGGTCCTCCTATGTCAGTGAGTATGAATTGGGAGTGATGCTGCTTTCAGAGGCCCCATGGCAATGCTAGAAGTCATATGTGGTTGTTACACTTGGGAGCAGTACATGTGGCACCCACCATTTGAGGCCAGGGATGCTGCTCAGCACCTTATGGCACACAGAAAAGTCCTACAGTGGAGAATTCCCCAACTCAGACTGTCCTGAACCTTAGACACCTCATCTCAAACCTATTTATTACTCAGTCCCCCTCAGCCATCCCTATACTTCCTTGTTCTGGAAACTTTTGCTTCTGATGATCCGTTTTTACTTCTAGACAGTTAGAGAAACTGAATAATTAATGTAATCTCCCCACAATCAAACTTTCATTCGTATCTATTTGTAGAAGTGATTAGCCAGACACCGTGCAGTGAATTGGATCATTTCTTCCTAATAGGAGCTTGTAACCTTAGGCAGACTTCTCTTCTAAAATACAGAAGAGAAACAGCAGGGAAACAGCCCTGCTGACCTCACATGTACCAATGGGGAAGGCTTTCCATCCTGCCAGGTTAATGGGGAGGAGAAACGATTCTTCAGGTGAAGAATGGAGGTTATGGGAAAGGGCAGTCCCATCGTCTTGGGGAGACAAAATCATCATCCCTTTCTGTTCAAAGGAGAGTAACCTGACAGAGGACATGGATTTTTAGGATCTATAAATAGTGGAAAGGAATTTGTTCGGATGTCAGGAAAGGACACGGTACCTTACAGCATGTCAACACAAACACATATACATTCATACACATATACCCACGTCTTCTTCTTTTACTGGGTGTGTTTTCATTTTACTGATGGATAATCCTGTAACAAATGTAAACTCTCTCCTGTGTTATGCTTTGCCAGTGTGAGCACTGCTAGAAGCAAACAGTCATTCAGTTATCTTCTCTATACTTGTATCCTCCTTAGTTGTTCTAGATTCGTTAAACAAAAAGAAATATTTAGATGTCATTTTTTGCAAAACAGACTTAATTGGGACAAATTTTCACAATCTTTTAAGGCTCAAGGAAGAGTTTATAGCTAGACAAACTCCCCAAATCTTGAGTTCTTTTTTTAAAATTATAAAATAGGCACATTTTATATACATATCATGATCACACTCAACATTGAAAATTTGTACTAATATATGACATGACTTGATCCTCATTTTTTACCATCCCCAACCCACCTACAAACCCCACCCACTATATACATAAACTGCTTTTTTTTTTTTGCCATCACAATTTTTTCTTTTCCCCCATTACTTACCCCTACCCCATTTCTCTTTGAATAGTTTCTATTGTACAATATCTAACATACATTTTAGAACTCATTTACATTTTCAGCTTCCCAAATCCTGAATTCTTTCAGTATGGATTCCCTGCGTGCAGCTGAATTTATGTAGACTGAGGCCTTCCTTGGTTGCATTATCTCGCATAGCCACAAGAGGGGGTGTGAAGAACGCAATCCCTCTTGGAACTGGGTTTGAAGAAAGCACTTCGTTCATTACCCAGCAAACGGCACCGGCGCTTCCTGTGTTCTCAGTGGGAGGAAGAGAGACCCTTGGAACAACCACGCGCTCGCTTGTCCTTTGACATATCCTTTGCCCAGAAAAGGCAGAAAGGAAAAGATTTGAAGTTTCCTCGAGATTTCTTGGGTTTCTACATGAGGCCCAGGAGAAGAGTTCTGCAAACTAAGCTCACACAGGCCTTGTGCTCTGTGTAATTTAGCTGAAATTTCACCATGCCAGAAGGAGTCATGGCTTGGGGTTTGAGTAAAATTAATGTCTCTACGCTTGAAAGATTTTTTTTTTCCCCGCAATGATTCATCTCTGTCAAAAAGATCTCAATTTTGTTTGCCTTTAGCGTATTCAAAGGAGGAAAAAATCATTTTCTCTTTCTTCAAAATGGTTAGAAAAAAAATGAGAAAGCATAGATCTTTGCTTCCTTTTATTCTGCTTACATGTTACATGTGTGAGTGTCCCATAGAAGTAGGATAACTCAGGTGTTTTCAAGGATACACCAAACTGCTACCCAGACAGGCATTCTGTGGAAGAAGGACAGTAATAGGGCCTTCCTGGGGGAATGAGTCTCAAACTCTAGTACGCTTTGAAATTACTCATAATACTCCCAAGATCAAACATAGACTACTGGGTCACTGTAAATTTCTGACTCATTTACTGGAAATGTACTTAGATGGGGCTCATACTGTGAGATTACTGCTCTGGAGAGTACCCAAAGGCCCTAAACTTCTCCATTCCTCTGAAGAGTTGGACTGGGAATTTGCTAGACATGAGTGGCAATAATGATGTGTTTCATATAGTACTGGTGCCCAAGACACTGTTCCTTCTAAGGCATCCTATAGCTGAAGTGATACAGCCCACACCCTTTTCAGTCACCCTTTTGGACTGATGCTATTCCAGGCTCAGACTAATCCCTATAAAAGCTTGATGTCTGAATTGAGGAAAACCCACAGACTATTTCTCCTCTTCACCAGAATCTTCACTACGAGGCAGCAGTGACACCAACTTCACATAATTCTGTTCATATCTGTGACCTTAAAGTCATCTACAATGTAGGAACCATACAACACCTATTTTATAGGGTGGTTTCACACTTGTGTTGAATGAGCTAATACTTTAGAAATAATTATATCAATGTCCCACACATCATTTTCATTAAAGTAGCTAACCTTCACCTTCACTTTCAGTGTCAATTTCCTTGTCTGGAAGCTTGAATGAACAGTCCTGTCAGTATCTGGAAATATGTTCTTGCATTGAGTAACTGAATTGTAGAAGTCTTATGGAATTAACTTTGAAGTTTTCACTTGGCTGGAAATAAGATGACTTGGTTGCTGGGCCCAGCAATGAGGTATACAATCAACTCTACTTTCTTTCTTTTCTTTTCTTTTTTTTTTTTTTTTTTTTTTTTTTTTTTTTTTTTTTTTGAGACAAGGTCTCGCTTTGTAGCAATCCTCCTGCCTCTGCCTCTTGAGTGCTGGGATTACAGGCATGAACCACCACACCTGGCACTGTGGTATGTGGTACTGATTGCTGCTGGGCATGAGTCTCCACACCCAGCATTGTTGTATGTGGTTACCAGGGATTGAACCTGGGCCCTTGCGCTTTCAAGACAGGCACTGGAACCACTGAGCTAAATCCCTGGCCCTATAATTTCTTAGTAGTAAAGGACTCTGACTATATAATCAGTTCCAGGTTTGTTAGGTTTGAATGATCCATAATTCTGCCCCTGTTACCTTGGTAACAGAATAGAACATTCTCTGGAATTCTTGCTTTTTGTGCCCTCAACTCAACAACAGGAAAAGTGACATCACCCTGGTCAAAGACAGGTGCTGCTTGTACCCACCTTATAACTGTAGACAAGTACTTCATGTGCCTAAGAGATAAAATTGGCATTGTGGTTAAAAGCTGCCTAAGGATTATCCGTTTTGTTTCCTACATAAGAAAGATGAATAAGTAATATTTGATTACTTGTGAATTTTAAACAAACATCTTTGACATGGATTTCCACTTTTTAAATTTTCTTAGAATGTAATTAATTTGTGTAAGTAATATTGTTATGAGACAAAATTCAAAGGATAAGTTACAATAAGCCTCCCTCTCCTACTTATCGCAGGTTGGCAGTGTCCTTTCATTGAGACTTTATTTTACTTAATTAATAAATTTTATTTATTTGAATAGTTTCAAGTTTATAAAATAATTATGCACAACTTACTCCATCACCTGTGTATGCCATGTAGACCCAGCCTGCTGCGTTATCAACATCCCATTGAAGCGCGGTGCATTTGTTGTAGTCCATAAAGCAGTATGGACCCTCTATTATCACCCAGAGTCTGTTTACACTGGAGAGTATTTGTCCAATTTTGGTGCTGTATGTACGCTATAATGACATATGTCCCCAATATTATCATCATAGAGACCAGCTTCATTATTTTAAATCATCCCATTCTCCTCTTATTCTCCCATCTCATCAAGCCCCTGATCTCCTACGGTGTCCACTGTTTTGCCTTTTCTGGAAAAGAAAGTGTTCTATAGCTTACCTGATACAGTCCATATCCTTTTCAGATTGGCTTCCTCTATTCAGCTATCTATTTTTAAAGGTCTCTCTATATCTTCTCCATTCATGTTGATATTCATTGTTACCTATTTGTATTCACCTCTGCAAGGACCTCTGGGTTGCATTCAGGAATACAACTGTACTAAAATAAAGCTGTGATGATGATTTGTTTACAAATTTTTGCCTGGATTTAAATTTTCAAACTGAAACTGACTAAAGGCTAGTTTGTGTTTCACATTAACCTTGTATTGAGATTGATAGCAAGATGATATCAAAGATGACCAGGGTCACAGATCCTGCCATTCAAACATTTACTGAAATGTGGCCTTTCTGTTTCCATTTTCTTGGTTTCTACACAGGTTTCTCTCCTGCCTGTGAACACAAGAATGATTCTTTACCACCAGCATCACCATCACTCCACTGTCCACTTTGGATCCTTCGCAGTCTGAGCTTTTCCATGATCAGTCACACTTAGCGTGTCCACTTAATAGTCTTTTACTTATATCTATGGCTATGTTATTTTTCCTCCCTCACCTCCCTCGCCTCCCTCGCTTCCTTCCCTCCCTCCTTCCTTTCTCTTTATTTTCCTCCCACCTACACCTCTTACACTTGAAACTGTGGACAACTTACTCAACTTACTCAGATTTAAGGATGTCTGCCCCACCCTGTGAGTTTTCAATCTACAAGGATTACTACACTGGGATTATTGGCTTTAAGACTTACTTACTGGGTCTTGCTTACTAGGACTTATTTGGATTTAAGGATGTCTTCTGTGCCCTAGGGATCTTCAACTATAGGGATTATTGTGCATGACCACCCTGTCTTATGCATACTAGGATTTTGGATGTGAAGTCTTGGTACCAAATAAAGGTGTGATGAGCTTGGGGTATTGAGCCCCTTCTGCTGCTGTGGTGTTGGCCTTCTGCTACTGCTGCTCAATAGCAAGAGTTGAGCCCAGGCTCAGCTTTTTTTCTCAAGGTTTCAACTTTGCTGCTTGTCAATCCTTTTGCTGTGGGGCTCATAGGTGACCGGAGCTTGCCACAAGGGTTTTGGCTGCATCTTCTTATCCTGTCTCCCATATTCTTACTTTTTCTCTCCTCTCCTCCCTTCCTTGTCATTCCCTCTTTTCCTCCTCCTCCTTCTTACTCCTCTCTTCTTCCTGGAAATTTAATTTAGAGCCCTTAAAAATTTATTTTGGAATAAGTTCTTGCAAAGTTACTAAGTTGTACAGGCTGATTTTGAACTTATGATCCCTTTGATTCAGCCTCCTAGAGTACTGGGATAAATGGTGTTTAATACCACATTATCTTTCTATTTCCCTTATGACAACATAGACTACATCTTTTTTCTTTAACTTTAGAATTTTATATAAAGATTTGCCTGCAAGAAGTGTTTAGTAAACATTTACTTCTAGCACAAAATGTTGACATTGTTGCAGTTAAGAACTATTTAGTTAATCAGATTCTTCATCCACAGTATGAAAGACGCAGATGCCTAAGAGGCAGTGGTGTAAGACTGACGATAACTAGCATCTTTTAACATTCAGCACATATTAGGTGCAATGCTGAGTATTTTCATGTGAGTCATCCCATTTTATAAAACTCTCCATTCATGGCCAAGGATTTAGCTCAGTGGTTCTGGTACCTGCCTTGCAAGTGCAAAGTCCTGAGTTTAATTCCAGGTAACCACATACAACAATGACAGGTGTGGGGACTCACACCCACCAGCAATCAGTACTATATACCACGGTGTTGGGTGTGATGGCTCACACCTGTAATCCCAGCACTCAGAAGGCAGAGGCAAGAGGATTGCTGTGAATTTGAGCCTAAGCTCAGGGCCAGTCTGAACTACAAAGTGAGACCTTGCCTCAAAACAAAACAAAATACTCCCAACCCCCAAAAATAAAAACAAAAAAACCCACAAAATCTCTCCATTCATAAGCACTGCCATTTTACAGATGAGGAAATTGACTCTTAGCAAAATTAAATAACGTATCTGAGGATCTAGGCAAATGATCATGTACTAAAGGAATTTCAATATTGCATTCCAAGGTCCATGGCATAAAGATACAAAACAAATCAGATGTCAAATTTTGTGTAATTTTCGTGGTACATTATTTAAATGTAAATCCTCATCAATGTCAACTTGTGTGAGTGGCTCTTAGATTAATGATCTTCCACAAAGTCCATAAACTTCATGAAGACACAGCCTTTCTGCACCCTACACCTCCACTGTCCAGCCAAGTGCTTAGTCTATTCAGGTATTCCAAATCTATAAATGATCTCAACCTTTCTGAGAGTCCATAAGTTCAAATGGCCCGCCATCTCTGGTGAAAGGATAAACCATTCTGGAAACTGAATGTGAGCACACTTTATAATAAATGAATTGTTACTACCTCCTGTTAGTGGTATCCTTCCCTGTTTTCAGTCTTCAGATTAATCGCTGGTCAAAGTCTTTGATGGCAGAAAAGAGATAATACTATGCAAAAGAAGAGATCACTAGGTCCCTCAAAGCATATATTACCAATAATTATTATAACATTATCATGATTCTAGAAATCTATTTTTGGAATCCTCACCACATTTGTGTATGCTGGTTGCTGGGATTACAGTACTGTGGGTGACATTAAGTCATTTGTCATAACACAGTACTTATGCCCTCACAGTTTAAATCTCAGTGCACCCTCTAACTCAGAATGTACTACAGACCTGTGTGTGTTAGCAGAAAAACACTGTGGAGATAAAATGGACTGCACCTCACTCTTCAAAATCACTGCATCTTTGATCTTGACATCCTATTGCTTAGAGTTTCAACTTCTTGGGCTGGCATCAAGACTTTTCATTTTCGAGTTTCTGTCTTGGCCTTTACACTCTAGTCCCCAGCAGGGACTCTGTCTATTGGAGTGGATCGTGCTATCTCTCTTGGATGTCAAGGTCATGTTAATCTTCACTGCTGGGATAGAGCAGTTTGCTTGCTCACTTCATTATCTATCTGTACTTTCTCTGATTCTTCAAAATCAAAGAGAAATATGGTTTTCTGCATTATCCTCTGACTTTCATACGTATGATGATCTTACTCATAATTCAGTAAAGTGATAAAGGCTCAGATTCTGATTTGGGTTGAAATGAAGTTTCATCTTTTGCTATTTCAGTAAGGGAATATTTGCTATTTCAGTGAGGGAATTATTAACTTGTCTAAACACAGTTTCCTCATCTGTAAAATATAAACAGATAAAGTTGCTTTAAGAAATCGTTGTGACAGCTACTGATCCTTTGTATGCAAAATGCTTAACAGGGGACCACAGAAGAATCAAACTTTAGACTTTTTTGAATTCTCAATTATTTCAAATATTAAGGTAGCCAGTTAGATTGTAATTTTCTGTGTGACAACAGATATCATGATTTTCACTTGAATAATCACACAACCGTAAGCAGTTGATATATTGTTTTAATCCCAAATTAATTACAAAAGGAGATAAAGAAAGAAATAGCAGCTCTACTATGTAGTCCTCTAACTACATCTGCCAGATATTTCAACTCATTGTAGTTGGAAGCACAAGAGGAAGACTGCATCACCAATGATGGTGATGAGGGAAGATTTTGTGATCAGTTTTTGAAATGTAAGGTTGGTGAAAGTTTAGAATTTTTAGTCAAAAGCAAGTGGGTAGTAGGATTTGTAGATAATCCTTAGAGAGACTGAAGCCATAGAAATAGTCAGGATTCAGTTTGATGTGACTATAGCCCTCTTGTAGCCTCCATCTTGCTCCTAGGAGATGCCAGCATACATTCCCAACCCAAAGAGATAAAAGAAAGTAGTTATACACTCATTTGAGCATTTCTGGTTAGGCATGGGCACCTGTCCGTTAACTAACTCTTGACAGTAGTTTAGTTTTGGAAAGTCCATATTCATTTGGACTGTTTGTGGGTTATCTGAGTTTAATATATAAACCAGTTTCTCCTCCCTTGGAGTATGGGGCTCCTTCTGTCCAAGAAATGTTTCTAAGTTTCCAATATACTGCATTAGTTCTTGTGTACCAGGCTCCTGCAAACAGACATGTCAACTGGAAGACAGTAGAGAATTCTTCCAGTGGGGTCATCTATGAGAACAGATTATAGACTTGTATTTAGGCTATGTAGAAGGTGATTCATCTGTAAAGGAAGTGGAAACATCAGTAGAAGGAAACTGAAACAATGGTAGTGCTACATTCCAGTGGAAGAAAGTATTTCAAGCAGGTGTGTATGTTTGGTGCTGCCAAAATTGCCAACGGTCAAATAAGCTGAAGACAAAAAGAAATATGCATTTATCTACAAGATGTCCCTGTTAGTCTTTGTGAAAACTATTAGAGATTTATTCTGAGTGGACCAAGCAAAGAATGCTAAATAAAGAAATAGAGACATCAAGCAAAGAAAACATTTAGAAAATACCTCTTAAAGGAAGACTAGTAATATAAATTCAGGGATAGAATTTAAAGAGGAATTTTGACTCCCTTATTTTTTGAAGTTCTCTTTTTTAAAGTTCAGTAGGAATAAAATGGGTGGATTTGGTTACATTAATACATTAATGTCCCAGTCTTCTGTACCTCAGAGTATAACATTTTTTTGCAACTAGGATAATTGAAGATGTAATTGGTAAAATGAGATCTTACTTATTTAGATTGGCCTCTAATATAACATGATTTGTATTTTCATAAAAAGTTACCTTGGACACATAAAAATACCATATAAACATGAAAAGACACAGATGATGTTTCTATAAGGAAAAAATGCCAGAAGTCACACACATGCCACCAAAACTTTGGGGGAAGAAACTGAACTTGCTCATCTGCACAACTCTCAGAAGGAACACACAGATCCTGCAACACCTGTATCTTAGAATTCTAGCTTTGAAGAACTATGATATGATCACTGCCTGTGATTAAAACAGCAGTTTTATACTTTGTTTTGAAAATACTAGAAAACTAATGTGAGATCATAAGAAGATGAACACACTAAGGACAGTTGATAATGTAAGTTCCTCAAAGGATAAGTGAAGATGGAATCAAGTTGGTAAGAGAGTTTAGAGCACATGGGAAATGTGTGGAAAAAGTAAGAAATTTCCATCTGTTGAGTTATATTTCTCCTGTAGACTAGGAGAGATATCTGGAGAAAGTGGAGGAAGAAAAGATGGAGTTGAAATTACAGAGAAGTGGATAGTGGAGTCAGACAGGGTTGGGATCTAGCACAGCATTAAAATATCAAGCAAAATATAGAGCACTGAGATATGTTCAAATAATATCTTGTGGAATCTGAGTCAACAGAAGTAATGGGTAGGTTTGAAGAGAGTAAATGTGTCCAGATGAGTTTTCAGAATAAGTCTGGTGGGAGAAATTGAAGGAGCAAGAATGGGAGAGAGGTGTAGATCTTGAGGTTGGCATCCTGGTACTTTCTTGTCTTAGGTACAGAGCATCAGTGCTGTTTCTCTTGTCACACTCTGCTTAGTCATAGGATCCAAAGACAGTAGTGTCAGGTGTCTGCTTCCTTGTCAATCCTTCCTCTCGGCACACCTGATGCTGTGACCTCTAACATGAGCAACAACAGAAAACCCATCTTCAGAGGCGTGGTATGTTGTTCTCATCACTGGACAACAGTTGTCCTTCCAAAGAAGGGGAGGCCTTGGCCCAAGTCTGGTCTGATTTCCAGCTCTAAGGACACCCAATTGATATATTGGTTGTCAATATTTTTTTAGAAGATAAACTGAGACAAATGTACCTCATCCATAGGGCTATGTTCTTTCCAAAGGAAAATAACAATAGCAACCAAACAACTCAGCACAGTCTGACAAAAGCCATGTTATTTAGGTGAATTTGGTGATTTCTTTTTTGAAGGTACTAGGCAATTAAAATGGCTGAAATTTGGCATTTTGAAAGAGCAAAAGTCAATTGCATTATGATAAAAAAATTTATTGACTATGCCACATCATAAAAGGCTTTGTACTATGTTGAATTAGACGTAGTTAATAGAGAACAGTGAGCTGTTATGTACAACCAATGTCTATAGATGAACTTATACAAACTCATGAGGAGTCTTAATATTTAAAGAGATTCTGTCATGAGGAATTTTGTAGTTGAACCAAGCAATTAAATACCTCATTATTTGCTAGGCTATTTTCTATTTTAGGTTATAATAAATCATATTTGATTTGATTTATATAATAAATAATTCATTTTTTTATACACACGTGAGAGTTCAATAGGTGTAGTTGACTAAATTTAGTAGAAACTTTATCAGAATAAATTGTAGTTACAAGTGGTATGCTATAGAGGAATAAATTGTAATTTGTTTTTTTTTAACTCAAGAGGATAAAAGAGGGACTGGTTTAATTTACCTTTGAGGAGATGAAAATTTTAAAAGATTTCATGTCTTTGAGAAGTTAAATATTTCAAAAGTATTCTAATTGGAATAATCAAAAGCTATGTATGACATAGTGACCAGGCACTGCACAACACAGACTGAAATTTCCTCATTGGTAAATGGCCGGCAGACTTGGGTCCTGGGTATACAGTATCATAAAGAAATAGTGAACTTTTTCCACTAAATGGACTGATGTTTGTGTTTGACGGCTGTCACTGTTGACCTGCACAAGACAAATTTCTCTTCAAACCTGTTCTTTCTGTTATCCATAATAATTTCTCCCTGCTCTTCCACTTTCTTCCTTTCAAGATTTAGGGACCACAAAGCCCAGAAAGTCCTTTCTCTTCATAACTTGCCGTCCAATGACATTTGTGATGTGCAAACAATTCCTTGCTGTTTACAACTTTAGAGATGTCCTCCAAATAGTTTTTGCTTCTTAACTTCAATAGTATTGTTTCTACTTTTCATTTGACTTGGTAGCTAATAAATCAAGAGACAAGAGATTGGGGGGCAAAGAAAAGCACCTTTATTATTGATTCTCTTATTTTTCTGTTTTCAGGGGTTATTTACTCAAGCATGATCTTCAGTATGCTTCTACTTTGATATATTCACATTTTTTAAAAAATTGAAATTTTCTAATTTTCCCCATTTTCCTTTTGAATACTATTCTAAAATTCAATTGAAAAGCACTTAAAAGTATTGTAATTGTTGATAGTTCTCTTATCAAACTTACTCTGGTCACTTTGATCTATAGATATAAATTCAAAATAATATGTGTTTCTTACCAAATAAATATGCATAATACTTTAAAAATATATACAAATCATAGAGAGGATTTTTTTTTCCAGAACTCTTGAGAAGGATTGTTTTCCAAGGACTTGAGTATACAATAACTCTTTGATTTTCTGAGGTGTTGCACTTATATATTTGGCAGGATATGTGTAATCTGAGTGAGAAACATGGGCTTTGTAAAGCGTGTTTTACAGGGGGAAGATACCATCACTTCATTAACAGGAAGCTGAGGAGAGTGGGCTCCAGGAGAAACACAGGGCACTCTTATTCTATTTGGGTACATTCTCCTGGTTCTGTCCTCTCAATACGGACTTCCTTCTTGGACTGTGAGAAAGATGGCTCTAGCAATTCTATATAAGTCAATTTTCAGGGGCAAAAAGGAATTACTTTCATGTTTTCTTCCTAGGAATTGGGAAACCTTTCCTAAAAGTCTTCTCACAGACTTTCTTTGATTGCATTTGAATTGATTAGAATCTGGTGATTTGGCCTTCTGTGACCCACTCCTTGCAAGGGGAATTAAAGTCCTATCACTGACTGAGCCTATTCATTTGGAAAGCACTGACTCTGTCTTCAGCTTTTCCTTTCACCAGCTGGGCTAATCACTAGTCGTAACCTCATTCACTTCTAAAGTACACCAGCATTTTATGATGACTTGGTATTTTCAGGTATCTGTTTATTTTATGTCAATACTAAATTTATATATTAAAGATTCAATGGCAGTTTTGCATGGTCTACATTAGTACTAAGCAAAGCTGGGCTGGGAAGAGATGAGAGAAATTTCGTTGGGATACTGTCAATTCCTGGGATTATTCTCCCAGGTGCACTTAATAGTAGGTATTTTTGCCCAGAGTGTAAAGGGAATGAGGGGTCATTGCAAATCTTCATGGTGTTTCATTTAGCAGGAGTCAAGGTAGATTTTAAAGGAGAGTTCTGTCTCACTGCTATGAAATTTTATTAGAATGTAATTTACTGTAAACTAATCATTTATAGAAAGGCCTCTCTATGGAAGACCAACACATATTGAATAGATTTTTCCCTCATGAAACCAGGACATCTTCAGTCTTTCTGAAATCTCTTCAGTCTTTCTCATCTCTATTCACCATGTGCTTGAGCCACAAGCAAGGAGCACTTGCTGCTATTTTCTCTTCCCTATTCTTCATCTTGCAGCTGTAATTCAACAAGGAGTCTGTTTTAGTTAGGAACAAAATATGGCTGTTCACAAGTTAAAAGAGAGGTTATTTTGGCTCACAGTTGGTAGAGGGTTCTGTCCAGAGTTTGGCTCCAAGACAGAGGGTCACATCAATGGAGAACTAGTTCATGGCATGGCAGGCAGGAAGCATAACAGGATCAGGGGAATAGGAAAGATATATGCCTCCCACCCTGTCACAGCCCAGGGACCCTCATCTTCCTGTCAGGCTTCACCTCCCAACACCACACCCAGAGAGAAACCCTTCAGTGGACTAACCCAGTGTCACACACCCACGAGTCAATCATCTCCCCAATTCTCACCTACAAGGTATTTTGGGAAACATCTGGATATAAACTATAGTAGAGATGATGGCTTACTTCTAAATGGATGAGAATTTCCTGCTTCTGTAAGGTCACTGCCTAACCCTTAAAGACATGGGTCTTGGAGCAACCTTCAAGAGCCAAACTACAGCACAAAGTTATCAATGTGTTAATTGAAAAACAAAATTCCCTTAAGAGTTTGTAACAAAAAAGTAAGGAAACAAATTTTATATATATGGGGGGGTGGTAGGGTGGGTGGGGCTATGGGAAAAAATGAGAATTAAGTTGTGTCTTATACTGGTACAAATCCCCATTATGGAGTGCAATCATGATGTGTATATTTAATGTACCAATAAAGATAATTAAAAAAAAAGAGTTTGTATTTTAGACAAAGTTTTCTGGAAGTTTCCTTAATCCTGTAAATTCTATCTCCATAGCATTTCTTGCCTCACCCTTTAGTCTTTAGCCTTGATACCCATCCATTCTTTATGCTGTTACCAGAGAGGCTTTTGTAGCACAATTCTTGGCTCTATCATTCTTCTCCTTAGAAATTTTCAATAGCTTCCTTTCCACCAGTATACATATCACATCTCTTTAGATTTGTCCTTGTTCATTCACTTAAAATGTGATTTATCACTCACTGTCTCTTGTTTCAATGGTGGGACATATTCAAGACCAAAAATGTGAGCTCTGTGAGCTTTTTCTGCTTGGACCTGCACCTCTACAATAGCTTCATTTTTCTTCCACTTCAGGTAGACTGTTCTTTTGTTTCATGTTTTCACCACCCTCAAGTCTGACTTCTATACCTCTGACACATTAACGTGTGTTGTCTATGTATTCTGCCTAATGACTGCAAAAGTAAAGTGTATGCTATTCTCATCTTTGAACTCTATCATTTATGTAGTGTCTTCTATATGGAAGCAGCTCAGGAAATACGCATGACTGAATGGTCAAGTGAAATTTGAATGAATGAGAAAGGATCAACCATCCAAAAAAATACTTGATTTTAATTTCTGAAGATTTGGCTGGATGTCTTCAGAGGTGTGTATGGAAAGGAAAAAATGTGTGAAGGGTGAAACATTTTGGAGACCTTTCATTCCACTGTCCATTTTATTTTCATCTGTTTTGACACATCTGTCCTTGCTTTTGTACATAAAAGTTTTAGATATTTGACATTAATTTTCACACATCTTTAAAAATATTTCTACTTTTTTCTGGACAGAATACCAAAAAGGCTGGATAAACACACATACACACACACACACACACACACACACACACACACACACACACACACACACACACTCACACACACTGTAGTGGGACTTAACTTGAGAGACCTGTAGCTCAGAATACAGTAATTACTTTAGGCTACCTTTACAAATTCAAGGAGTCCAGGCAAATATATGATCTTACAATATTGTAGCAAATGGACCAAAGCATAACTCTAATGTGTGAAAGATGGATTTTATACACATGCTTACACGTTTGATTGATTTATTCATTATTCAGCCTACAGTTGCTGGGTACCTTCTTCTGCTGAGCTCTACAGGAGAGCTTTGGATTCATAAAAGTTGATCAGAGTGTGGCTCTTTGATTAGTCTGGACAAAGTCTTCAGTGTTGAGAAAACTTCTTACAGTTGTTTCCATGGCAACAGTTGCCTCTCCTGAGCTGTCCAGAAACCCAGCTCTTTATTGCCTTTCCAGCAGCCTTCTGCTGTACCATGTGGGCTTCCACCTTTGCACCTTCACAAAGAGCTTTTCTCTGCTTGAAGCCCTCTTAGAAAAATCAAGCCATCTTTCAAAATTTCGTTTTAAGTGTCCATTCCTCAAGGAAAATTTCCTTGATCCTTTCCCCAGGATAGCTCTTCAAGCTGTAGGCTTCATAAACATTATTGTACTCATTACTAATCATATGTGTAGTTGTGTTTAGTCTTCTTTCTGTAATAGAAAGCATGTGAGTGGATGACCTATGTGTCTGTTTTCCTCTGTGCACCTCCCAAGTCCAGAACTGTGCTGAGATACTTCAATAAATGCTTTCTGAATGGATGAATTAATCAGCATTGGCAGAAGAGTTGGATAGTACAGATTGCTTCCTCTGTGCCATTACACAGTTCATGTCTTGACCTATTTTTTTCTTTCCAAATAGAAATGTTTGGTGGCATAAGACACTGACAGAGGGTGCTGGGCATAGTGGCTCACGCCTGTAATCCCAGTACTCAGGAGGCAGAGGCAGGAGGATTGTGATGTGAGTTGGAGGCTGAGCTCAGGGCCAGCCTGAACCACAAAGCGAGACCCTGTCTCCAAAAACCTAAAAAAAAAAAAAAAAAAAAAGACACTGACAGAGGTATAAGAAAGCAGTTTCTTTTTTTAAAAAATTGAAATCTTTATTGGTACATAACATATACACATCTTGATTGCACTCCACAATGGGGATTTGTACCAGTATAAGATACAACTTAATTCTCATTTTTTCCCATAGCCCTACCCAACCTACCACCCCCCTATATACATAAAATTGTTTCCTTACTTTTTTATTATAATCTCATTATTTTTCCCCCTGCACCCTATTTCACTTTGGGTATTTTCTATTTCACAATATATATAACATACAATTCTAGAACTCATTTACATCTTTATTTTCTCGTACCAGAGAAAAGATGCGATATGTACCTCTCTGTGCCCTATTTATTTCACTTGTAAGGATATCCTCAAGATATGTCCATTTAAGTATAAATGACTCAAACTTATTTTTTTATGGCAGAGTAATACTCCATTCTGTAGAAGAACCACAGCTTTTTTATCCAGTCTCCAGTGGATGGACATTTGGTTTGTTTCCAAGATGTAGCAATCACAAATTGGGCTGCTATAAACATGGATGCACATATGTCACTGTGATATGAGTCTTGTAATTCTTGTGTGTATATACCTAGCAGGGCAATGGCTGGGTGAAATGGGACCTCCAATCCTAGCTTTTTGAGGAATCTCCAAACTGATCTCCACAGGGGTTGTACGAGTCTACAGTCCCACCAACAGTGGAGAAGGGTTCCTTCTCCACAGCCTTGCCAACATTTGTTGCTGACTAATTCTGAAATGGCAGCCACTCTATGTGGAGTGTGGTGAAATCTCAGTGTTGTTTTCATCTGCATCTCTTGAGTGACTATGATGTTGAGTATAAGAAGGCAGTTTCTTTTCCTAAAGGAAATTGTTATATCTGTGAGCTTCCATAATGCATGCCCAAATGCTAGTTTCTTTGCAGGTGGAAAGGACAGAGAGAAGGTGAGCACCTTTCCTCAGCCAACCTACTCTTAGAGGAATCATAATGACCAGCTTTTTGTATAACATTCGCAAGCTCTTGCTCAGTGTGAAAGATAGAATCATGTTGCTAATTTATGGTGAAAGTAGAACTTTTAAAATAGCCAATCTAGCAAAGATAGTGAGACTCAGAAAGAGAGACCAAAACGTGTAACAATTTAATTAAGAAAAACATCCTATGAACTGATCTTACAGTTGGAATTAAAAGGTCCAAGATGTAACCATGTTCTATAGATCCCCAGAAATGGACTCTGGTACTAAAGAGATCTTACGTGACTACCTGAGGAAGAAGAAGAAGAATGTCACATCCATCACACTGTCATTTGTGGCCTGTTCTGAAATCACAGAGTCAGATCTCATGCCAGGGGTAAGGGAGGGTGCATCTCCCCTACATGAATCATGAGTATCATCTGGGCTTGCTTCTTACCAGAGAGCCCCTCTCCATCATCTCATATGCCTTTCTCCTTGCCGGAGATGGCTTGTAAGGGAGGATGTCTACCTATCAAGTGGGCTGTAAATGTCACACTGACATAAGATCTCTAATATTTCTTTGTTTGAAGGAGTCCGGGAAGTTCTACCAAATCTCACTAGCACAAAAGAAGAGAACATCTCTCTACTCTTTGAAGATGTACAAACTTGATGTGACACAATTTCAGCAGAGGCTTTGTCTGCTTACATGACTTTTGGAAATGATTCTTTTATGAATCTCATCAACATCAGAATTGTACTCATTCTTATAACTTATTCCATTGTATTTTCAAAATATTTTATGGATCCATTTTCTTAAGGTAGGATTGTCATGCCTTTGTAAACTAAGTCCTTTTCTTTTAACTATACCAACATCAGTTTTGCCAAGGGTAAATGTAAATTCTTAGATATTACCTCAAACCTATTGAAATCACAAACCTTGGGAAGAAAATCTGTGTTTAGGAGATGTGTATGTAAATTTGGCTGAAGTTTACCTTGGTACTGACTAAATTTTTAAAAAATAGGGTTTTCTATCAAATCACCAATTCAAAAAAAAAAAAAAGACAATGGATTAACTTTCTTTTTTTTAGGTTTTTTGAGACACGGTCTCACTTTGTAGTTCAGGCTGGTCCTGAGCTCAGCCTCAAACTCACATCACAGCAATCCGCCTGCCTCTGCCTCTCGAGTGCTGGGATTACAGGCATGAGCCACCACGCTCAGCACTGTGGTATGTGGTACTGATTGCTGCTGGGGTGAGTCTCCATGCCCAGTATAGTATGTGGTTACCAGGTATCGGGCAATGGGTCCTTGCTCTTGCAAGACAGGCATCAGAACCACTGAACTAAATCCCCCTAGCCCCTTAACTTTCAGAAAGAAAAACTGAGTAATAGTTTAGAAGAGTTACTTTGTTTTATTAATAAATGGACTAACATCATATGCTTTTAAAAAATGAATCAGAATGTAAAAAATACTTAAGATGGTACCTAGTACATAATAAATGTGACAATTATTATTTGGATTCATAGTATATTTAGTGTTGAATGTTGTCTACCACTTCTTCCAGAGAGTATACTAAAAGACTTTACAAAGATACAAACCAAGCAACAGCTAGTATAGTTAAGAAATAATGAAAAAAAAAAAAAAAAGCATTGTGAAGGATAAATGAAATTTCAATACCTCTCATGGAAATTCTTTTAATTAATTGTTTTCATTTTAATCATTTCCCCTACTGTATATTAGTATTTATGCACAAGAAAAGGGAGACTTGCTAACTGTTCACCCAGTCCTTCCCTCAGCCCTTTTTTCCTGTGGCCCAGAATGTCCTTTTCCACAAACCTCTGGATTTCACTTCCAGTGCTCCGGGCTAGGCTGACACTCTGGTGACACTGCAGGATTTAAGAGCCTGTGACCATCCAGGCTCCTGAAGGATGATATGGATGGTCTCCATTCCCTACACTCTATGGATAAGGTGTGACCAGGGCAAGACATAAACTTCTATTGTGGTAAGTCAAAAACAGTTTGAATTCTCTGAAGCAAAATATGATGTAATTGAATTTTGTACATATTCAATCCTTCTGTAACTTTAATACAAAGTTAATTATGACAGTGGTCTGTTTTAAAGTTTCATCCAGACTCAGTTCAGGAGTAAAGGTCCAAGGCAACCATATAAACATGGATATAAAAAAAAGTGCCATTGTTTGCTAGACATCATGAATATCTGAATGTTATCTTTATATAACACATGAAATAGCTGGTTTTTCTTCATCAGAATAAAAATTATGTTATGACTGGTGTTTTGTTAAATTATTGATCTAACAGAGACATTTTCAAATTTTATCACTTATATGTTGACTGACACTGGGAAGGTCACTGAGCTCTTTCATGAGTTAGTTTCTTCACTGGTATGGAATAATGAAGAAGCTTAACCAGAGGAGTGTGTTGGGAGAAGCCTTGCACCTCCCCATGCTAACAACTATTATTTTATATAGATCAGGAATGAAGAGGAGAGGGAAAGACTGAAAACTTCAGTCGGGCTGTGCTTCATGCCAGAATCAGTTTGCGAGATGGAGCTTCTGTGCCCAGCATGAGGCGACTGTGTTTACAGCAGAAATGAGAAGAGAGGAAGAAAAACTTTGTCTTTCCATATGCAGACACTTGCATAACATTTCCTTCCTGAGTTTTTGAATCCCAGTGAGAGAAGGAAGCGTATGTTTGGGAAGAAGACTCATGAATTAATATTTTTCCCAGTGGAGAAGCTCACAGAAACTTTGAAGTGTTTATTAAAGAGTTGATAATGAGGAGCAAACTTTTTGAAAATCATATTAAAAAGTGTCTCCCAAACTGCTTCAATAATTTAACCTTGGAATCACAAGACTCTCCTGGAATAGAAAGAACGCACTTCTCTCTCTCTGTCCCAGGCGTATCATGTGCATGTTGATAACTCTGATGGCCTCTTTCTGGGAGCTTGTGGTAGAATGACACTCTTATTGTGACCAATCGAATAATTATGAGGTTGAAATTTGTTATCCTGATATCAAGTATTTCATAATGACATCAATTTAAACTTAATATTGCTCTTATCTTTTGACAAAAATAAGGTTTAATATGTTTTTCTCCTACAGGGGGTGAAATAAGGGAAGACTTTATTATACAAGATAATTAAAATTCTTCCTGAGGTTAAAAGTTATTTAAAAAGAATCACAACATGAGATAATTAGGCCTTATTAGACATTTTATCTGCTTCACTAAAGTCACTTTTTCCAGGATGATAAAATGTGCCTTTGTCTTTTTTTAGAAGGCTGGATACCAAATTTGGAGAAAAAAATGATCTTTCCTCCTCCTCTTAGACTCAGCACATGACTGTGTGAATGGATTTGTGGAAATAATTTAATGACAGGGTTACAGTTTCCAAAAGCTAGACCTTTATAGAATGAGATGGTTTTCAAGTACTTATTCATTTTCTAGCAGAATTACATTTACCCTCTATTTTTAGTTGGTTAATAGAAAATGATATGAATTTGTGTTTTCTGATTTTTTTTCCCCTGACAAGCAGAATAATAGCAGATTAGTTTTGGGATATTTAACAAAACCCCTTTGTTACTTGACAGACTCATTTGTGCTTTTTTGTGCCATAACAGGTAAGGCAAAGAATGCCAGTGTTTGTGTTGTTAATGTCTAATGAACACGTAATATAGGTTATTACAATAACTGTGCAGTATCAGATGGTTTTTTTTTTTTAGAGGAAGCAGGTACCCTGAGATCATGGAAGTTATGCCAGAGTTATAAACTGTATCCCCACATGAGGTCTGATATTGCTTTTCTGCTCTGCTTTTAGGCCCAGTGACGGAAGTGCTGGGGCCGCCACCTTCTGCTAATGGCTCTTTGGGCTTCCAGTGGATTTTTAACAATGTTCAATGCAGCTAACAATAAATGAATCAAGTAAGACTTCTTTGTGCTCATAAATGTGTACCCAACTGATTTTTATGTATTGATTAGTAGATGACAAGCAATTGTTTGACAGGATTTTTAAGAAAACTTTTCAGCTTTATTGAAAATGACTTGCAATTTAGGTTTATGAAATTATTTTTTTTTTCCTTCTGGGAGAATTTTCCTTTAGGGAAAGGTTTATATTCAAATCAGTGTGTCCAAGGCAAAGTAAAATATACAGATCTCTTTGATTGAAAACTAGGAACACAGGGTTGTTAAGTAAATGTTTATTTCAAGGTGAAATATCTAAGAAATAAGTAACATGTTATCATACAAAAATAGCTTCTGTTATATTTTGTGGGATATATTGTAAATGATGTGAAGGGAATTATTGCCATAAAGAGAAACTTAAACAGTAAAATTAGAACAAAAATAAAATTGTAAGCATAAGTCACAGATGTGTAAATACTGCATTTTTTTCTCTGGTATGAGAAAATGAAGATGTAAATGAGTTCTAGAATATATAGCAGATATTGTGAAATAGAAAATATTTAAAAGGAAATGGGGTGTGGGGGTAGGTAACAAGAGGAACAAATAATGTGATGGTAATAAAAAAAGAAATAAAGATTATGTATAAAGGGGGTAGGGGGTGGTAGGGTGGGTAGAGGAACAGGGAAAAAATGAGAATTAAGTTGTGTCATATACTGGTACAAATTCTCAATGCTGAAAGTGACTATGATGTGTATATATAATGTACCAATAAAGATTTGAATTTAAAAAATTGTGAGCATAAAGGAGCCACATCGAAACATCAGTTAAATAAGTGTTTCTTAAAACAATCTTAGGGCTGAGATGAGTTATAGTTTTTGTTTTCATTAGTCTATGCTTGTGAGTTATAATGGATACATTCATTGCCGGGTGCTGATGTATACACACATCGCATCTTGACCCCGTTTGTTTCCTCTGTCCCTTCTCTCCTGTTCCCCATTTCTAAATCCTTGTATCATGCAGTGTTTCCTAATTTGTTCACTGAACTTATTTAAATGTTGTATTAATGTGTGTTAATGATACATGGTGATTACATTAAACTTGGGTGGTACAAATGTTTTCATTTAAGAATAGGATTGTTTCTCAGAGGCTGAGTACTCCTGGTATTTTTCTTTTCTTTTTTTTTTTTTTTTTTCCCAAACTGGAAATTATAACACCTTTAAGATTCTAGTGATGGCTCAGTGTTAATAAAACCTTGCACAAAATATGAACCAACAGCTTAACAAGTGTCATTTGTGCAAAACTCTTGCACATAAAATCACTGTCTAGGGAAAGACAGGGCTCTGCAACACAGTTAAGTTTGTGTAATGATTTTGAACAGGATAAATCTGCCACATCCTCACTAATCCTAATAATCAGCAAAATTTGGGAATTTTCTATTTACATTCTCATCTTGTGCATAATGACAGTGTGAAAATTTTCTAATTTTTTTAACCCCTTATTAGATTGTCCTCGATGCCCCTGCTGGGACTTTCAGTACAAAGTTGAATAAAAGTAATAGTGTCATCCTTGGCCATACTGATTTCAAAGGCACTATTTTAATATTTTCCATTAAATACAATGCTAGATTTTTCTTGTTTGCTCACATTTATCTGGACAGGATGCTGATTTTCATTGGATGTTTCTTTTGCCTTGGTGTAGATCAGCATAATTTTGAGGAAATATGTGGAATTACTTTGATCATTTCTCTTCTAATGTTAAAACAACTTTGAATTTCTAGGGCAAATCAGTTTTTCAAATTGTATTATGTCTATGTGTAGCTAATTTAGTTTGCTGATATTTTATTTAGGATATTTAAATCTCTGCTCACAAGTGAGATTGGACTGCTATTTTTCTTTCTTGTTGAGATTTGGACCAAGGTTATCTTGACCTCAAAATTATCTGAGAAGTGTATCATCTTTTTAATATTTCTGGAAGATTTCTTGTGAGACTGGAACTATTTCTTTCTTAAATATTTAGAACTGGGGAAGTTATCTAGATTTCTACATTAAAAAAATAAATCAGAAGGCTTTCAATTCTTTTTAGGTTTAGGCCAGCTTCCTAAGTTACTCATTTCTAATAATTTGGCAATTTCATCTTTTCTTAATTTTTTTCTTTCTTTGTAATTTTTAATGTCTGCAGAAAGTGTAGCATTGCCTTATGTTTCTGAATAATGAGTATTTGTGCATTTTCCTTCTTAATTGGTCTTTCAAAATGTTTACAAATTGAGCTTTCTTCTCATTTGTATATTTACTTTCTGTTAAAAATTATGGTTCTGCCTTAATTATTTCCTTCTGTTGTGTTTAGTTCACTGTTCTTTTTCTAACTTACTGATCTAGAAACTTGCTCATTAAATTTCAGGCTTTCATCTTGTGTAATACATACATTTAAGCAAATACATTTTCTCCAAATCTTTCTGTTCTCACTCCCAAGCTTAGATATGTAGTAATTCCAGTTCGAAGGTTTTTTTTAACGTTCTGATTTCTTCCTTGCTCCATTAGTTTGTTAGATATATATTTATCATATCAAATCATATTGAAAGATTTTTAGATTTATCTCATGTTTATCAATTTCTAATATAATTACATTGTTAAGAAAATATCTTTCAAAATTCATTGATTTTAAATATGTTAAAAGGCCCCTCATGGTGTAACACATTGTTACAGATCAAGTATTCCGTATCTGAAATACTTGTGACCACAAGTGTTTTGGACTTGGGAATTTTTAAGATTTTGGAATATTTTTAAATATATATGAAATAATTAGGGGATAAGAACTAAATTTAAACATGAAATTCATTTGTGTTTCATGTGCATTTATACATACTACCTGACGATAACTTGATGCGACATTTTAAGTAATTTTATACACAAAATAAGTTTTATGGAATCTAATTTTCCACTTGTGGGGTCATACTCATGCTTAGAAAGTTTTGGATTTGGGCTGAGGATTTAGCTCAGTGGTTCCGGTGCCTGTCTTGCAAGCTCAAGGATCCGGGTTCGATCCCCAGAAACCACATACAATACTGGGTGTGGAGACTCATGCCCAGCAGCAACCAGTACCACATACCACAGTGCCTGGCGTGGTGGCTCATGCCTGTAATCCTAGCACTCGGGAGGCAGAGGCTGGAGGATTGCTGTGATGTGAATTTGAGGCTGAGTTGAGGGCCAGCCTGAACTACAAAGCGAGACCCTGTCTCAAAAAACAAACAAACAAACAAACAAACAAAAAACAAACAAAACAAAACAAAACAAAGAAAACCCCTGAAAGTTGTGGATAGCATTGGAATTTTTCAATTGTGGATATTCAACCTGTATATTTAAAATGCTTCACACAGTTTTGAAATGAAGATGTATTATGCATTTTAAAAATATGATTGTTCTATATGTTCAATAGTTCTTCTTTGTTTATCATGTTCTTTAAATATGCTACATCCTTACTGATTTTTGTTTGTCAATGCCTTCAAACACTGGAACGAATACAAAAATTTTATATTATAATTCTGAATTAGCTTCTTTATGTATTTTTTCAGGTTTAGTTTTAGAATTATTAGGTGAATATGATTTAGAATTGTTATATCCTCTGGTAAATTGAATATTTTATGAGGATACATTTCTTGTGATGAATGTTTGCATGCTATATCCTCCACATCCCTTTAATTTAAACTTTTCTACATCCTTTGCTTTTTAGATATCTTTTTAAGACAATATGTTTCAATTTTTCTTAATCTAAGCTAATGGATTTTATCTTTTAATTGAATGTTTTTAATTAAATTATATTTAATGCACTTATGTCTAAATTTGAGTTTAGTTCTACCATCCGTTTTTGTATATCTCATTTCTCCTACCTTTTCCCTGAGTTTTATCTCAGTTTTTTAAAAAATCGCTTATTTCTAACCACTCAATTCTTTATGTTTAATTACTAATCAGGAAGTCTGTGGTTTTTAAATATTCTTTTAGTGGTGATTTTCAGAAATTAGAGAGCATTCTTGACTTATCAGAGTGCAATGTTAAAACTTTTACTTTTCACCAAAATAAAAATCATAGTTGATTTTCATTCCATTTGTTATTTATGCAATTTCTGTCATTTTTATTTGGCTAAAAGATCTGGAACTTACAAAGTAAGCAGGGAAACTGAGAACTCTCAGGTGAGAGTTGTAGCTACAGTCTTGAGGCAGACTTATTTCTTCTTCAGGGAAATCTTAATTTTCCTTTTAATTCATTCCAGTTGATTAGATGAGACCCCTCATACTATTGACAAAAGTCTTCTTCACTTAAAGTTAACTGATTGTAGATACAGTCGCATCCACAACATATCTTCATAGCTACATCTAGATTACTGTTTGAATAACTGGGAACCATAATCTAGCCAAGTTACCTCAAGACCAACTGTAATAGACTTCAATTAATCATTCATGAAAAAAAAAAAACTTTTGAACATATTCATTGTCTTCTATTATCCCTTCTATAGTTCTTGTCCCTTTGTCTTAAAATTACATTATGGATTATTTTCTTATGTATTTCAGATGTACTAATTCTCTTTTCAGCTATGTTTATTCTTTTGTTATAATCATCTACTGATAAGAATACTACCACTTTTTATGACTTCTTTGCTTTTCACCCCAAACCTGGGTGTTTTATAGTATATGACGATATTTTCACCATTTCAAGCTCTTATTGGCTTTTCTGTTTTATTTCATGGGTACATTTCTAGTTGTCCCATGTATTCACATTTGTATTGTTTCTCTGATGACCTTTGTGTACCAGATAATATATTTGAAAAATTACTTGTTGAACTGTTATCCTTTTATTAGACAACATTTATTTGCTTTCCAGGTACCTGCATATGAAGTCAAGAAAACACCTGAATAAGCATCTAGTTTCTCTTGCTTTTACTTACTTTCTTTTAGGTGACTTCAAAAATCATGAATTTTGGAAGTCACACAGCTGAGCAATACTATTATTCTGCCACTAAGATTTCTATAGAAAACTTCTCTGACAAGTGCGTTGTGCTGATAATAGTCACTCAAGTTACTTTACAGTGACTTGAGAGCTGCTTTTGGCTCAAATCATTGAGTCTTCGCTTGAGCCTGCATGTGTGTCCAGTGAGTGACCTTTCAGTGTTAGGCAGCTCAAAACTCCACCCTCAGATCATGATAGTGCTGCCATTTTTTAAAACCATGTGTCCCATGAGAAGGCAGAGACTAACTAGGTACATCCGTTGATTCCTTCAACTTTCCCCATATTCTGAACCAACTTTTGTCTTGAGCCTTGCATCCTGTTCTTGTGGAGGTGGATTTGAGATTTGGTATTTTACTTTTTCATGCTTGGTTGCCTCAATAACAAACTTTCTCTCTGTATCTGTCTGTCTGTCTATCTCCCTCTCTGTCTCTTGTAACTGACATAATCTGTGGTAGGCAAAAATAGGTTTACTTTGTTAACAGATATACTCATTTTTCAGAAAAGTGTTAATCCTAGAATTTCAATCAAACTCAGGTCCTTGTGCTTCCAAGGTGGGCGCAGTACCACTTGAGCAAAATCCTCAGCTCTTTTAAAGAAATATTCTGAGCTATCCAGATCGGAGAAAAGATTCTAAATGATCTCTCTCAGTGATTGCTTTTACTTGGTTAATATTTACTTTAACAACCTTGGCTTCATGCAGGTTTGGGAGTTGTTTATCAAGGGTTCTAGTCTAGCAGACTGTGGCCTTGACTCATGTTCTTTAGCTTTGGAAGTCTTCATAAGTTCATATCAGTTTCTTCACTTCCCCTTTCTTACAAGCAATGTGATTTTGAATATTTTCCTTATACTTATTGACTACTGGATGCCTTTCTGTTTGTAGTTTTTCAATAGCTTCAGACAGAAAGCTGTATAAATTGCCCAGGTCAACACTACTGAAAGCACTTCCTTGTCTATTGTTAATATACATCATATTTTATTTGGCTTAACAATGACTTTGAATAGTGGCTATAAATAAATTCATATTCAATGAGTATTTTAATTTTATAAAATAATTTTCACAATTGTCTTAGTTAAATGATGTATAAATAATGAATTGAAATAAAGAGAAGAGACTTAGGTAAGAAACAGAGTCTTCCTGGCTATGGAGAGCTTGATCCCTGGGTTGTTTGTTCATACTCTTTTTTTTTTTTACCCAATTTGTTTTCTATCTTCTATCATCTTCATTTCCTTTTTCAAAAGACTTAGAGATTCAACTACTTAATACTATATTAATACTATTTAATACTATTCTCACTCATCTTCAGTTTATATGTTCAGCCCACACTGACCAAGGCTGAAGAAACATTTACCCCATCTAGAAGCAAAGTCTGATGTTCTTGGAAGGACTCTAGTCATAGTCAATAGTCTCCTTTTTTCTGTAGCAGCTTTTTTCCAGTTTCAATTTTCTGCAGTCAGTGGTGGACTGAAAAAATTAAATGAGAGAGTCCATAAATGAGTAATTGTACAGCATATGGAGAAGTACAATAAGTCTGCTGTTGTTTAGCACCATCCTGTTTGGGACATGAGTCTTCCCTTGTCTGTGTATCTGGCCCGTGTAGCCTTTATTTTCTAGTCACATAGGAGTCATCTTCGTCCTGACATTGAAATAACCCTCCTCTTTTTCTTTAATCTGATAAGGACCCCAAAGCACAAGTGTACTTTGCATTAGTTCTCAATTGAAACTCTTCTCTGACAATCGTGTAGGTCGCGTATGTTGTGTACTTTGGTCCAGATCAGTGTATCCAGCCCCTCCCTCACTGAAGTCCTCTGTTTTGATTTGCTCTGTTTGCTACTATTCTGAGCATTCAGAGCCTAGAGACCAACTTGAATGCTATTTTTCATACTTTGGATATTACAGTTTTGTTGCTGCTGGTATATTACAATTCTTACCTTTCTTTTCGCCATTTATCTCTTACAATTTTTCTGTATTGTTTTGTTACATTCTTTACTTTTCTCTGCACTGTCTATTTGATGTTTTTCCTGGCATTCATTTATTCATTGTGATGAAAATTATATCTACATTATTTTGCCCTTGGAACACTCCTACTTTTTTCCTGTGCTCTCCTGCCCATGCTTTGACCATATGCTCCTTAAGAACAGGTAACTTGGACTATTAATGTATTGTACACTTACCATTTGACTGCATGGGATTCTGTCTTTCCTGTCATGTGGCTGTGATCAATATTGGAGGGAGAAATTGGCCTCCAGGGAAACATTTTCTGGAAACATGTAGACTCCCTATGAGAATATCAGCAGTGTGCTCATTCAGGTGTGTCTAACTTATGGTCAGGATTGGATCCACCTGTTGTCATTATTTTTAAAAATGAAGTTTTATTACTTATTAACATTAACTCTATTATATATTTTAAATTGCAACCTAAGACAATTCCTCTCCCTCAACATGTTCTGGGTCAGCCAGTCCTGTCCATCCTGCTGCTTGATGGAATCCAAGGAAATGAGACTGTGGGACTTTGAGTATAACCAAAAACTTTAAAGTTTACTTAAAACAGTTGTGCAAATAACCAACATCCACTCTACTAATTGCATGTTACATAAGCCATACCTAAGCTAGAATAGTGGTTGAAGGGCCTTTGGAAATGATATGAAGGCACTCAATAGAGCTGATATTAAGAGCTTTTCATTGTGGACTGTTACCATCTGTGAGGAGCTTCTGCAGTGGTGTTGCTGGTCATAAAGCATATTTCAAAATGTGGAAAAGTAGCATGCTAAATGCAATGAAAACGTTTTTACTCAAAAAGTCCTCCTTCAGCCAAAAGTACAATTTTCTCAGTCAGAGTTATGTGCTTAGAGCCACAGTGAATGTTTGGAAAAATCTCTCTCATTTGTTTTTTCACATTCACTGTCAAATAAGTAGAACAATTATGAAAATGATTGTTCTTAATGTTTTATAATTCAACCAATTCTATCTCAGTGGGAAATTTCTGATTAAAACATATTTAACAGTAATCTCACATACCTACTAGAAACAGTCTCTCAGAAGTAAAAAATGGGCAAAGCGAAAACAGAAAACAAAACAAAACAGTTCTCCAAGTACTGCATAAAATTTCATTGTTATCAAAAATTATTATTGTGGGGCTATAATTTAGCTCAGTGGTTCCAACATCTGTCTTGAAATCTCAAGGTCCTGAGTTTGATCCTTGGTAACCACACACAACAATGCCAGTCATGGTAGTTCATGCTTGTAATGTCAATACTTAAGAGGCAGAGGCAGGAGCATTGCTGTGAGTTCAAGGCTTGCCTGGGGTACTGTTGGGAACCACAGGCAATTTACTAGGATTTAAGACTTACTTACTGGAATTTACTTACTTGGATTTGAGAATGTCTGCCCTGCCCTGAGGGATCAACTACTGGGATTATTGAGGACATCTGCCTCACCCTGTGAATCTTAAACTATAAGGATTGATTACTGCTCTAGAATTATTGGCCTTCAGACTTACTGAGATTTACTGGGATTTAAAGACATCTTCCTTTCCCTATATTATTTCAACTACAGGGATTATTGTGGGACACCCTGTTTTATGCCTGGTACCAAATAAAGGTACAGATGAGCTTGGGTTATGGGTCCTTCTGCTCCCACTTCTGCTGTTGCAGTTTTTGGCCTTTGGCTGCTGCAGCTCAGAGTAGCAAGAGTTGAGCCCAGGCTCAGCATTTTTCCTGAAGGTTCTGACTTTGTTGTTTATTGGTTATTAATCCTTTAATCGCGGGACTGGACTTCGCCATGAGGGTTCTGGCTGTGTCCTCTTCCTTGGATGCTCATAAGGTACCTAGAGAACTCAGAGCCAGCTTAAACTACAAAAATGAGACCCTGTCTCAAAAAGCAAAAACAAAAAGTTGTGATGATAGTTCTTTAATTTTTTAAAAAATAATTTTATTGATATGATTTAAATATGCATAATGATCACAGTCATCAGAGTGTTTGTACCTGTACATGATGAAACTTGATTCATTTTCTCCCATTTCCCTTCGCTCCCTTCAGCTTTTCCTTAACCTTTATTTACAAAAGTTTTGCTTCTATTAGATTTCTAATTTAGAAGAGGAAATATTTTTTGTTTTTCAGAATGAAGTAGATCAGAGTATTGCAATAACCACTTCTCATTACAAGCATCTACACACTATTATACATGATAATGAAATAATGGAAGATTTTACAACAATTAATACACATATGATAGGTAGTTTATTGCAAAAATACAATTTATACAAAAAGTGACATTAAACAAGGACAAAATACACCTATTGGATAATGTGAAACAGGAAGAAATTGTTCAAAAGAAAGGGGAGGTAGGTAGGGGAAAGAGATTAAGAAAAATTGGAAAAGAAAATCACAGGAAAAGAAAGAAAAATGGAAATAAAACTTTTGTAAATAAGGAGGGGAAGAGGGTTGCAATGAGGGGCAGAGAACTGGATAAAAATGAAGAATCAAGATATAATGTATACAGGTACCAATTCCCTCTGATGAATATGATCATTATGTGTCTCTAAATTCTAGTAATAAAATTAATTTTAAAATATCGCAAAAAACAAATGATGGAGGGAATAACACTGTCTCTTGAGAAACTTCCCACAGAAGAAAGTTAATAAACCTCACATCTGGTTGAGGGAACACAGGAGAGGAAACATGTGATGTCACCTTGTGGATGACAGGGCAGATAGAGGAGGGGAGGATGAATTCCTCATCCAGCCATGAAACAGCAAAGAGATGGCTGGTGGTGATACAAAACTTGACCATGGCAGACATTTGCCAGGTGCTTATTTTGCTACAAGCAAGGCTTTGATAAACTCTTCAATTGCCTTGATGAGACTTTGTTTTCCAAGAAGATAGAAGTCATAATGTGTGGAGCTTTGGAATTAATTCTTACCCATAAGGAAGAACGTACTAGTGGTTCAGAAGTAATACAAGAAATCTTAGATTTCATAAGAAAAAAATGAGATTATTCCTAGAATAATCAGACATATAGATTCATATTGAAAGAATCAAATCAAAACAAAATCATAGGGAAATATAGTTTACTAGCAGGTGTTTATGAAGAATCTGGAGCTGTAGCAGGTGTGGGCCTTTGGGAGGAGGAAGATTTCAGGTGTCCTTGTTTGGCATAATTTCCTCCAGATATGAAGGATGGTACCATTCAATAGACTTTCAGATTCCTTCCTCCTTTATTTAGGTCTACTAATGTACTGGGAAAGTTTAGGACCAATTTTGGCAACTTCAAGAAAAATCAGGTCACATATAAGCATTGCTTGGTGGTCACTAGAAAGACTCTGCTGTCTGGTCAAGGGATATCCTTATAGGAATTACTATAGGGTAGAAATGGGCTGGTCTCACCTTAGAGAAGGTTGAATCTTCCATGGACTACAATTCTGTTTCTATTAATTCCTGGTACCTCAACTAAAGTCATACTAATAGAGAGCTGTGGTGGTCAGCTTTCTGTTGCTGTGACAAAACTCCCAAGAAAGTCAGCTAAAAGGAAGAAAGGCTTATTTTGGCTTACAGTTTCTGAAATTACAGTTTGTGATTGATTAGCTGTGAAAGGTAAGTTGTACAGGGGCCTGTAGCAAGGCAGAAAATTATGGCAAGTGTGTATGATGGAGGAATTTGTTCATGAATGCTGACCAGGAAATAGCCAAAGGAAGGGGCTGAGGTCCCAGTACTCACACAAGGGCATTTTCCTGTGCCCTAACTTGCCCCCACTGGGCCCCACATCATAAAAATGTTACCATTTCTCAATAATGTCACAGGCTTGGGACCAAGCCTTTAGCACATGGAGCTTTGGGGCACATTTAAGAATCAAAGTATAGAATTATTGCTGCAGCATCCTTTATACCTATTCCAATTGTATGGTAATGTCTAAATGTGATTCAGTCTTTCTCATCTTTATTTTAGTTTTTTAAAAATCAAGTTCCTTTGCTCTACTCTATGTCAGTTTAAGACTTCAGACAATTTCCTTTATCTTAAATATAACTGTTTTCAAAAGACTGCCCCAGATATTTCTAAGATCAAGAAGAAAATTGAGGAAAGATGAAAACATGGAAAAAATACATTATTCTCCTTTTTAAAATTATCTTGATTCACTATTTTTGAAAATTAAGGTTTTTGTTTTGAGTAATTATAGGTTCATGTGCAGTTGTAAAAAATAATGCATCCTATAAACATTTTACTTGATTTCCTCCAATGACAAAATCTTGAAACTATGGTACAGTGTATAATATAACAACCGGTATATCCACAATGACACAGTCTTTCAGTCATAGTAAGATTCACTTTCCCCAGTTTTTCTTCTACTAATGTATTTGTGTATATCTCACAAAATATTGTTACATGCATTTTCATGAAATAATCACTAATGTGAAGGTACATAACAATCCTATCACCACAAAACTACCTCATGTTGCCTTTTGTGAACCACACGCCTTCACTTCCGGTGCTCTCTGTCAACCTGTGGTAACGATGAATTAACTTGCTGTCTGTCATCGTGTTTTGGGGGCAATGGAAACTCAGACTGGGAGGATGAGTGCACATTGTCACCAAGCAGACTCCTGGGAATGTTTCAGAGAACACTTCGGCTTTATTGCAAGATACCCGCACTTATACAGTAAACAGCAGGGGGAGTAACCATATGGGCCAGTCGTTGATTGGTTGAAACATGCAGAGAGGCGGGCGGTTGTATGGGACAGCCGTGTAATGATTGTGTGGTTATGGGTGAGGGGGGAATCACAACAAAGCCAGCAGGGCTCAACTCCAGACAGCCCCATGCCAGTTTCTACACACGAAGGCTGGTGTGCTCATGCTTCTGTTATTCTCTCTATTCGGAGACATTATGTGTGGTGTACTTGACCCAGTCAAGCCTGGATTTCGCCTTCAGCTCTCAATTTCAAAATTTGTAATTTTTTTTTGTCTTTTCAGAACGTCCCATAAGAATGAGATAATTTATTGTGTAATCTTCTGGGATTGACTTCCTTCATATCAGTTTTCTCTTAGGAATTAAGAACAAAAAGTTAATCTTTAGTTTAAGGACAGATGATCACAGAAGGGAATAAATACACATTAAACTTGCTGCATTTTTTACATTAATAATAAATTGTGGAAAGGGTAGAATACACTTTATGTTGTCAAATCTATATCACCAATTCTTTCAACCTCTATTCTAAGCTCCAGACCCAGATTTACACTTCCTTCAGTAAAGTTCTACATAGATTACTTGGAAGTTCAAATTCATTGTGTTTAATATAAAACGTGTCAGGTGTCATTATTTCCCTATCAAAAAATGTGCTGCTCTACCTATATTTCCTGCTGTAGCTAATGGTGTCCAAATTTCTAAGTTCTCCTGTTAGTTGACTTATTTTCCTGTCAGTCAGCATGTGTTGGATGAGCTACTGTACTCTACCTTACTATTTCAAGGTCTTTAGCACCTCAATTTTTACTTACTGTAAATACTTGAGTTTAATATTTCTCTGCACTCCTATTGCTTCTTTTTAAGGAAGACACTCATCTGAATTGTTGCAAAACATCTTACCTGCTGTCTTTCAGTCTCTCTTCCTTCAATATCTCACTACCCCCCCTTATAGAGATTACCTTCTCAAGTCAATGACTTAATCATATCATGGCTCTGACATTCATTTAGTTCATCTGCAGCTGAATCTGAATGTATAATATCCTGTTTTCTACAGAAGCTAGCCTTGGAATTTGTGACTCTGTGGTTGCCTTCAGGATTTACATTCCTGCCTAAGAACATATTTGAAGTCTTATCTTTCAATATCCTTTGGAACAGCACTAATCAGCTATATTAAACAAACAAACAAACAAACAAAAAAGAATGGGCCGGTAGACTTGCCTATTCTTTGGTATTCTCCGGGCATCTTCATAAAGTTTTGGATAATGCCATTAAATTAATTGCTTGTTATTAGTAGAAGTGAGCATAGTAATTTTTATAGTGTAGAGGCTGGAAAGCTCACATTCAGTTCTGAAAAAAATATAAGAATTTGAGTTACAAAATTTGTTTTTCAGGCAATAGTATGCACAGTTAGTTTATGATGTTATTTCTGATAGATGTACTATGATGGAGAAACTAATCCATTTAATTCAAAATTAAATTTATATTAAGTGGGCTCAGAAAGTTAGCTGTTATGAAGTGTATCAGCCACAAAATATGGATAGACTTTTGAATATTTTCATACCATGGAAATCCCTAGAAAAGTTTTCAGATAGTTATATATCATGAAACTCATGGACACAAAACTTTGCCAAGTGTTTTGGACATAACTAGATCATAAAATAATATCTTACCTTCTTTCTGATACTGTGAAAAATCTAGCACCTTCATTCTACTGAAATTTATTCATTGAGATCTAAAACCAAGTAATACAATAGTAAATGAGACAATACTTGGATGATTCTTGACTTTTGATTGTCTAGAACAAGTTTCACACTAATGTCTTATTAGTGACTTGCTGCTATGGATCTCTCAAGATCATCCATAGGTTACAAGTAAAACAATGGCATTTGGGGGCCAGCGAGTTAGCTCAGTGGTTCCAGCGCCTGTCTTGCAAGGGCAAGGGCCTGGGTTCGATTCCCCGGTAATCACATACCATACTGGGTGTGGAGACCCACAGCCAGCAGCAACCAGTACCACATACCACAGTGCCGGGCGTGGTGGCTCACGCCCGTAATCCCAGCATTTGGGAGGCAGAGGCAGGAGGATTGCTGTGATGTGAGTTGGAGGCTGAGCTCAGGGCCAGTCTGAACCACAAAGTGAGACCCTGTCTCAAAAAAAAAAAAAAAGAAAGAAAAATCAATCAATCAAACAAACAAACAAAAAAAATGGCATTTGGGTAAATCATAGAAGAAATGGTCAAAGATAGTATTCTATGCCTGGTACATACAGATCATGTTGTTCTGTAGGATAAAATTTTTGAACAGATTGGAACATCATGTCATGAATGCAGGAATGACTTATCTTGAAATAGGTTGTATATAGCTTTGAGAAGCTCCTTCCTGATGGATCTTCTCAATCAATTTGAAACACAATAAGCCACAAGGGACTTACTATCCATAATTCTGGCCATTCATGAATCTAAAAGAATGTCTGCTGATGAAGTGGCATATTTGGAAGATATATCTTAAAATAGAGCTGTACAGGGACAGACCTCTCTTGAGCAAAGGTGTGGCATTGATGAATGGCTTCAACATCCATCATCATCATCTGTCTGTGCTATGTTGTCTGTGCCAACAGATCTGACCCTAGCTTCAGAAGCAGTGATTGGGAAACATCAGCTGGATTGCTGACTTGCTACAGATGACTGACTACTTGTGTCTTGAGGGTGATGGCAGAAAGATGGTGAGTTAGTTATTGAGAAAATTACTTTAAAGAAAATTCTGTGGTATTATTTGTTTTTTCAAAATATAGAATTCAGCACAGAATTTCCTTTTTTCCCTTTATTGAGTTTATTGGTTCATTTTAGATATGTTATCATCACATTCAACACTGAGAATTTGTACATGTACATGATATATCTTGATTCTCATCTTTTCTATTCTCTACAACCCCCCAAGACTTAAATCATATTTTGAAACAGCAACAAAACTATTTTGTGCTTTTGTTGTAATTAACTATATAATGTGAACTAAATAATTTTTATCATGACTTAAACTCCGTTATATATTTGCTGTTTCAGATACTGATAATTTTAAAACTGAATTTGTAAGATTTTGTTTTATCAAAGCAATTTCTAGGTGGATAGTTGCCCATATTATGAATTATATGACTTCACAGTTTTTATTAGAATTTATTGCAGACATTTTGTTGATGATATGATCCTTCAGGGTATATATCTGTCAAGGAATTAACCCAAGAAAAATAAGAAAACAACATCTATCCAATTATATTAAAGAATAGCTACTGTAAATCATGAATATACCAATAGGTTTGTGATATTTGCTACTTGTAAATCCTAATTTAATTAAAATTATTAGGCACTTTGACTTGAATTTCACCCAAAGCCCTATTGTTTAAATGGTAAAATAAGTTAGAATGTGTTTACAAAGATATTAGGCAGTTACTTCCACCTTCTCATCTCCCCATCCCAACAAGAAAATTCAAATAAAAGAATATGATGCATTTTGCATATCTCTGGCATTCTCATAACATGATTATATAAAGTCAAGGGGATATTTCTCAAATAACACACTTAAATACAAACAAACAGGTGGTTCTCTTCCATGAGGTATGAACCGCTTTTATGCACAGTTAATATTCTCAGTCTGAAGATTTTAGCAATGTTCAGCCTGGTCTTTAGCTTTCCTGAGACCTATGGCATTTGGACAATTATGTTGTCATATTCCTTGGAAGGTCAGTCAGTTGAATTCCAGTCATCATTGTGTTTTTTTGTAATTTGATTCCCCCTCTAGCATAATTATATTCATACAGTGTATCAGGAGATTCCAAAGTCTTTTTGGATTTCTGTAGGTGACATGAGATGAATAATGTGTCATTCTGAAAATAGTAATGAATAGCCATATATGGAATATCATGATCTCAAGGATATTTCTTCACAATGATCAGCAGAAGTATCAGTGATGGTGTACTTGAGCGTTTAATATTTTTCAAACCCAATTTTCAATATAACATGCAATATCATCACTTCCTAATATAAAAATGATGCTGCTCCTGACAAATATGTGTTGATTGCATTTCATATCTGCAGAATTATTTCTTGATAACTAAAGTCTAAATATTAAATTAAATATGATTGAAGTCTGAAGAAAGGTCATTTCTTCTAATAGGAGAGAAAAACATTACTCTAGTGGCAAAAAGTTAAATATATGCTCTATCTATGCCGGGTTGTCTAAACTACACTTGATAGATTTAACTTCGGAAGGCTGTCTTGTTTTCAGTCTCCTTCTAAAAGAGATGTGCCTACTAACCAGTGCTGGATGACAGCCTCTTACCCAGTCATCTTCTTTGTCTCTGATCTTCACTTCTACTTCTATTCACATTTTATTGCATTCGAATTTTTCCAGGCACTGACAATCATAGGCAGTCAAAAGCATGTGGGAGGGTTGAGAGATAATGGTCAGAAAATGAAGGAACCAGCACATGTTTTAGTGAAAAGATAAACCTTGAAAGAAGAGAGAAAACTAAACTGTGACAATGGATAAGTGCTAGAGAGGAGATGAACAAACAATTGAAAAGTACCTTAATGAGTGAACTTTTGGAGATGCCTGAGTCCTAAATCATTTTGCCCCTAACATCCTTCCCTTATCTGAGAAGCTTGTTTGGATGTCTACTTTTAGACACTGTGGAATCTTTCTCTTTTATTGATTAGGATATATATATAATATTAACTATGCATGAGGTAACTTGAATGAACTTCTGATTTTGAACAAAAGAGTATTCTTAAAAATGTTTTTGGGTAATTAATATTCTACTCTTAAATGGCTGAGTGAGGTTGCAAAGTTAAAATAGGGACATTTTGTCTTTTCTGTTACTAAGAACAGTACAGGGAATTTATTCAGGGTACAGATTCTAAATCAGATAGAAATTAATGTTTCATCTACTCTGTGACATTGAAAACTCATTCCACATTTCTAAACCAGGCTACCTTTATCTGTAAAATGATGATAGCACACACTGTTGTCTCAGAGTTCAGGGGTGATGTGTAAAGTAGGTTCTACAGGAAAAATAGTTGGTGTGAGGCTTGATTCCTGGGGTTTCTCAAGTGTTGGGGTTTGGGAAAGAAGGGCCTACATATGTTAGAATTTTATGCTTCAGTATTCGTTACCAAGATGGAATTTAGAAAACAAGTATCTGTAATGATTCTCTGTAGTTTTCCCTAGTTGAAGACATGTGACTGGTATTTATTCCTTCTACATCCATAAGCTGTGGAATACAGGGTGCCTTGGGAGCCTTTGGGTTGGTTTTTCTTCTCAGCAGGCACAGTCCTACAGAGAAAGCTAACATCTGGGTGTTGTTAGCCAAAAACTTTCTTTAGAATAGGGGAAGAATTCCGTTAGTACCCAATGGAAGATCTGGATGCTTCATTACACAGTATGAAAGAAGTCCATACTTAGTGTATTTTCTCTATTAATTTAATTTAATCACTGCAACCAACTCTTCCAGCAGTTTGGGAGATTCCTTGGGGAAAGTCATGAAAAAACACTTTATATAAAAATGGCCTTGAAAAGTAACAGACCCGAGGATCAATGGAGTAGACTAGAAGATCCAGAAACTATTCCAGATACATTGAGCCACCTCATCTTTGACAAAGGAGTAAAAAATCCTCAATGGAGGAAAGATAGCCTCTTTAACAAGTGGTGCTGGAAAAACTGGGCTTTAATGTGCCAAAGACTAAAACTAGATCTAACTCTTTCACTGTGCACCAAGCTAAAATCAAAGTGGATAAGAGACCTAAATATTAAAACAGACACTCTAAACCTGCTGCAAAACAGGTTAGATAAAACTCTCAAAGTCATTGGCTTAGGGAAATACTTCATGAACAAAACTTTTATAGCATAGGAATTGGCTGAGGAAATCAACAAATGGGACCTCATTCTTTAAAAAAGCTTCTGCACAGCAAAGGAAACCACTAAGTGCAAAAAGGCAACCAACAATGTGGGTCAAAAAGATCAGCCCACCCAAATTTAATGACCCAATTCAAAAATGGGCATCTGAAATGAACAGATATTTTTCAGTGGAAGAAGTAAGAGCAGCTAGGAAGCATATGAAGAAATACTCAACATCATTAGTCACTCGAGAGATGCAGATGAAAACAACATTGAGATTTCATCTCACTCCACATAGAATGGCTGCCATTTCAGAATCAGCCAACAGCAAATGTTGGAGAGGCTGCGTAGAAGAAGGAACCCTTCTCCACTGTTGGTGGGAATGTAGACTCGTACAACCCCTGTGGAGATCAGTTTGGAGATTACTTAAAAAGCTAGGATTGGAGGTCCCATTTGACCTGGCCATTGCCCTGCTAGGTATATACACACAAGAATTAAAAGACTCATATCACAGTGACATATGTGCACCCATGTTTATAGCAGCCCAATTTGTGATTGCTACATCTTGGAAACAACCCAAGTGTCCATCAACTGGAGACTGGATAAAAAAGCTGTGGTTCTTCTATGGAATGGAGTATTACTCTGCCATAAAAAATGATAAGTTTGAATCATTTCTACTTAAATGGACATACCTTGAGGATATCCTCATAAGTGAAATAAATAGGGCACAGATAGGTTCATATTGCATCTTTTCTCTGGTATGAGAAAATAAAGATGTAAATGAGTCCTAGAATTGTATGTTATATATTGTGAAATAGAAAATGCTCAATGTAAAATAGGGTGAAGGGGGAAAAATTATGAGATTGTAACAAAAAAGTAAGGAAACAAATTTTATGTGTATGGGGGGTGATAGGGTGGGTAGGGCTATGGGAAAAAATGAGAATTAAGTTGTGTCTTATACTGGTACAAATCCCCATTATGGAATGCAATCATGATGCATTTATATAGTGTACCAATAAAGACTAAAAATTTTTAAAAAATGGCCTTGAGTTCATGACTGATACATATCGTTCTTTAACTATCATAGATCCTCCTAACCTCAACTTGTGCCATTAGCGATTTACTAACTCTCTTGAAGGCACTGGTCTCTTCCTGAGAAATTCTATCCCTTGATGATTATGTTTCTTAAGATCACTGCCTCTGCTAGGGCATAAATTATTATTTTTTTTTTCCTTAGGTTTTTTGAGATAGGGTCTCGCTTTGTAGTTCAGGCTGATCCTGAGCTCAGCCTCAAACTCACATCACAGAAATCCTCCTGCCTCTGCCTCCCAAGTGCTGAGATTACAAGCATGAGCCACTACGCCTGGCACTGTGGTATATAGTACTGATTGCTGCTGGGTGTGAGTCTCCATGTCCAGTATGGTATATGGTTACAGAGAGTCAAGCCTGGGTCTTTGTGCTTGCAAGACAGGTGCTGGAACCACTGAGCAAAATCCCTGGCCCCTGACATAAATTATTCTTATTTGCTGGTATTTTGGAATGAGAGGCCTAGAACAAGATAGAAGCATCACCTTCAAGTTCAGTGAGACTCTTTCTGGGTTCTTCATGGAGTATGATCCCTCTGGGAGCCAGGACATGTAGATAACATAAAACTCACAGTGGGGATGATTGGAAGAATAGATTCCCCAAGTGTTGATGAGGGATGATGGTTAACATGACTATTTCTGCTTCTACTCTTTGGTTCTCAGATTGATATATTCTTCTTTTAAGGGACATAATAACATTTAATGATAATCAATTTAGTAAATATAATGCATCTCAGAAGATGGCATTGTTCTAGGATTTGATGCATTAGTTATTTCTTTTGATTAAGACCTTGCTAGGCAGTTTCACTGTCTTGTTGGTCTGGCAGCTAGCTTATGGTTGGTACAATATATGACAGGTCCAGTGTATACTACTCTGTACTCTTTATTAACAACTGGGTGTTTTGCTTTGATGCAGTAATGAAATGCTCTATGGATCAAATACCTTTCTACAAACATCAGCTATTACCATCAAAACTGTGAAGTGAGGAGCAGCAGAGAAATGTACTTTCTGGATTTGGTCTCCAGATAATGGAATATAACAATATGGGGGAGAGAATAAGGAGGAAAGTGAGTCCCCGGAGCCCCAAAGGATCAAATGTGACAATTGTAACCTACAAGGAGAGTGAACAGAGAAACATCATTGCAGATGGAGGAGGTGGCAAACAGTGCTTTCTCCCTGAGCTCTGACTGACTATGTGGGAGGCGCACCTCAAACCTGCAAATGCACAGGGACTACTCGCTACCTCAGAGGCCTGCGTGGAGAAACACACCACAGAACACAGCAGTGGACTTAGGTGGTAAGTTGTTCAGGTTCAGATGACCCCAATGGCAGAGCCAATAGCCCTCTTGGAGAGGGCCCAACTGAGCTCAGATCTCAGAGTGACTCCTTGTTCCATCTAGCGACTCCTAATGTCAGGGAAAGACTGCTGAGTTCAAGACAGCTGGAAACGTGGGGAATGTTATAGATTGAACAAACCTGCTTCCAGCCATACAGCCACAAACCATCTTGAACTTCAAGGGTATTAAAAGTGAAGGGTTTCTGGTCTTATATACTACCCCTCTGTAATTCTGTGCTGGCCTTCTGGGATTAACATGGATCTGGACTCTGTTTGACAACTTCTCTACCAGTGACAACAGAGCCTTGACTTGGAGTGGGTATTTTTTAAAAATCTTTTTTGTTTTGTTTTGCTTTTCTTTTTTCTTGATTGTTATAGTTTTATTATGAATCTGAAAATAACTTGCAGTTTTTTCCTTGTTGTAACTATCTGCTCATTTCTTATTTCTACCTTCTCTCTTTTCCTCTTGTCTTCTTCACCAGTTTCTCAAAGTTTGCAAAATCTCCCTCTAGCCTTGCTTCTAATTTCTGCTTTTATTTCTCTATTTTCCCAAGCTCCTTTTAAGTTTTCTCTCTTGAAGGTAAAATTACCACACTGGTGGTTAGTACACTATTTACTGTGTATGGTTTTCTGGTTAGTTTAAGAATTTTCTGTATAACTAAAAATATAGTTCAAACTATTAAAGGTGGCAAATTAGTAGCTAAGACTATAATTTTCTAGGCTATGCTTGATGCTATTGTTAATAATGATTGTAATATATTAGCTAAGGCGACATAATTGCTCTAATCAGTTATCCTCTCTGCTTTGCCAAGATTGAGATTGCCTAAGGGTCTTAAACAATTCTATATACCAGTGCCAATGAAGAAGAGGCTCATCCAAGTAGGCAGCAACTTCTTATCTCCAATAAGGTGGAGAAGTAGGATCCTGCAAAGACTCAAAACTCCAAAGCCAGATGTATGTGAAAGACATCTCTGAGACGTAGTCATTTGCTAAGTGTTCTAAATATAATTAATAAAGCTACTTATCAAAAACAATTTACAAGCATCAACCCAGGGGTTAAATTAAAAAAAAAGAAAGAAAGAAAAGAAAATGAGAAGACATTTAAGATGCAGAGCCAGACTACCAGCTCACCAAAGGTAAACCTAGGGGACAATGAGGTGGAACAAGTTGAAAATCACTCACCCGGATTCACTGAAGTGATATCAGTGGAAGCAACAAAGTAGGCTGTAGAAAAAAACAAATTGAAAATAATATATCAGACACTACAGGAATGCTGACTATAGAGAAAGACATGCTTAGTGAGCAGATACTGATAAAAAAATAGAGGGACTTAGAAAAATGATGGAAAACATGCTTACCTCACACAGCAAATAAATGAAATCCACGAGACATTTAAATAGATACTTGAGGGCCAGGGATTTAGCTCAGTGGTTCTAGCGCCTGTCTTGCAAGCACAAGGACCCGGGTTTGATCTCCGGTAACCACATACCATACTGGGCATGGAGACTCATGCCCAGCAGCAACCAGTACCACATACCACAGTGCCGGGCGTGGTGGCTCACGCCTGTAATCCCAGCACTTGGGGAGGCAGAGACAGGAGAATTGCTGATGTGAGTTTGAGGCTGAGCTCAGGGCCAGTCTGAACCACAAAGTGAGACCCTGTCTCAAAAAAAAAAAAAAAAAAAGATATTTGAGGGTTTAAAGACTTCATTGAAAGTAATTCAGCAGAATGAGCCAATGTGAGGGTGGAATACCAGATATAGAAGATAGTATTACTCTTAGTGATCATGAAAAGAAAGATTTCTTAAAAATAGCAAGGATCCCATGAAAAATCAATTCAACAGTAGCTATGATACAAGAAGAATAATGGAAGATTGATATGAATCAGGGGGAAAGTAGGAGATAACACAAATATTATGAAAAGCCTGTTCACAGAAATAATGGCAGAAAACATATCAAGAGGAGGAAAATAATTGGAAATATAGATACATAAGACATGTATCATTACATTAGCCAGGACAAAAAAGGCAAAAAAAATTCACCAAAGCTATAATAGTAAATATTCCAGAAATTCGACATAAGAACAGAATACTAAAAGCTGTTAGAGAAAAGAAACAAATCATAAACATAAGAAAACTCATCAATATCACAGAAAATTTCTCAACACAAATCCTTAAGTCAATTAGAGCTTGCAATAAAGTGTTTCAAGCCTTAAAAGGAAGCAACCTCCAATCCAGACTGAAGTATCCTTCTAAATTATCTTTCAAAATCAATGGAGAAATAAGATATTTCCATGACAAAGAATATCTGAGGAAATTTTTATTACTATGGAAATTATTGTGGAGATTTCTCAAAAAATGAAAACTAGAATTTCCATTTGAGCCAGCTTTTCCTTTTCTTGATATCCTCTTGAAAGAATTAAAAGCATCACACCATAGTGATGTATGCACATCTGTGTATATAGGAACACAGCTTGTAATAGCTAAATCATGGAAACTGCCCAAATGTCCATCAAATGATGAATGGATAAAGAAGATATAGGTTTTTAATACAATGTACAGATACAAATTCCCTATGATGACTGTTATCACCATGTATTCCTAAAACATACCCAAACATTTTTGCTATGTAAAAATTAAAAAAAAAATATTTAACTGTTTATAAGAAAGTAACTTTATAAGTACCAAAGCTGCTCTCCAAAATGTTTTGAAGGACATTTTAGAGAGACATAAAAAGAATTACAACTCTATGACCCCAACAAAATGTGAAAAGCTAGAAATTAAACAGAGAAGAAAAAGAAGGAAAACAACAACAAGAAAAGAATACAAGGAAAAATCAGTTCGAATCAGTTTATAGCAGTTAAACCATCAGTGCTAATGATTTGCATTGACAATCAAAAGAAAGAAACTGGAAAAGCAGATCAAGAAACAAGATCTAATAATATTCCACATACAACAAACACACTTATTTAAAAAAAGAATTGATAGACTGAAAGTCAAAGGATGGAAAGCAATTATTCATGTAAAAGAAAACCAGAAAAAAGAAAGGGTAGATATTCTGTTTTTCATTTTTAATTTGGAAATAGGTACATTTTATATACATATCATGATCACACTCAACATTGACAATCTGTACCAGTATATGACATGACTTGATTCTCATTTTTCCCATTCCCCTACCCACCCTACAAAACCTACCCCGGTATATATAAGCTTTGCTTCCATTTTTTTATTACCACCACAAGTTCTTCTTTTCCCTCATTTCAATTTGTTGACAAAGGAGATTTCAAGAAAGACAGAGAAGGTGACTACATCCTTATAAAGGGAGAAATCTAAGAGGAAGAGGTAACAATCATAAATATATATGAACCAAAGTATTTTTTGTGTTCAGATGTATAAAACAAATATAAAAAATCAAATAAGCAGTAAAACAATTATATCAGTAAAACAATACTGTCACAAGTGCTAGACAATATTCAAAAGTGAAATATGAGAACTGAAACACATTTGTAAACAAATCTTCTAAGTAAATGTCTAGAGAGTTTTCTGCCCCATAACAACAGAATACATATTCTTCTTAGTTTCATATGGGATGTTTTCTAAAATCAACCACGTACTAGCTCATAGAACAAGAAAAGAATCAGGAAACTCCCCGTATATGGAAAATATAAAGTGGATCTCACAGAAGCTGAGAGTATAATGGTTACCAGAAGCCATGGAGAGTTGGGAATAGGAAGAGCAGGGAAAGGTTGGCCAGTAGTACTAAGATCCAGTTTTATAGGAGCAAGAAATTCTTGTGTGCTACTGCAAAGTGAAGAGACTGTAGACTGAAATAATATACTATGCATTTCAAACAGTTAGAAGGAAGCGTTCTTAAAAATCTTCACTATAAAGAAATGATAAATTTTTGAGAATATAGCTACATTTGGCTTGGTTTAAACACTGAACAGTGCATATTAGTATCAAAATACTGCATGGGTACTCTACTCATTAACATGAACAACTTTGTGTTTATCAGTTAAAAATAAATTAAAATTATCCTTTTAAGAACCTCTCTAACTTTTGATTGGAAATGTACAGCAAAATGCAAAAAACAGTAAAACTGAACTTTTTTATAGCACTGTAATTAAACCTTAGAAACATTGAGAGTTGAAGTGTATTGTTTCTTTTTATAAAAAGCCTTATCAAAAATAGTTCTAGCAGTACTTTCCTTTTTCCTCTTGTCATATATCTTAACATATGGGGTGAACATCTTTCTGTGCCTTGGTGAATTGTCACATTCTTTTCTAAGTTTGGATCAGCTTCCCAAATTTTATCCTTTGTGCTTTCAATGTCATGAAATATTTCTGAGAGTTTCTTTAATGTGAACATATTCCTGGCATCATTTCTTCTTCTTTTTTTTGTCACAAGTGCTTTTCTTGCTTATATTGGTAAGTTGTTCACCTTCTCTAAGTCTTTCTGGCTGAGAGCCTAGTTTTTTGACTGATGCCATGGTCAGCATCCTAGTCAGCTAGATCTTGAATGTATATTTGATTCAAATTTCTCTTCCAGTATTACCACTTGTCATTTATTGATTGCACTTTTATCTTCTTAGGGGAATTATAAAATGTTATATTATAAAATGGATATATTACCATGTGGCTTGAGGGCAGTGTAAAAACACATTTGTGCGAACCAAATCTCAGATACTACTAACTTATTACTGACAGATTTAAAAACCAGTGACATGACTGGTTACTATTCATGACTTCATATTTTATTTTCATAATGATTTTTTGGAATGGACACTTATTCCTGAATTTTGTGCTTTATACAATTAAGCAGTTGATGTATCCTGGAAACTAGAATTTAAATTGCATTATTGAGAAACAGTATGTAAGGTCTTACTTTCCCAAGGGATTAGAATTCATAGTGATTCTATTTCTTTCTTTTCTCCTTAATTTAAGGTGAACTTTATATATAATAAATGTGCAGTAATTAATGGTACAATTATGTGAATGCATTAATAAGAACTACTTGGTAGAAATTTGAATTTTAATGAAAATAATTTGGTGTCACTGGGCCTACTGAGTGCTGTTGTAGTTGTTTCATATTAAAAAGTGTTTATTTCATTCCCCAGGATTGTAATTCCTGGTTGAAAACATATGTGAGCTTATAAAATACATTGTTAAAGGTCACTGACTTAATAAGCAATAGAGAATTGAACAGATCTCCCCAAAGTACTTATCATATTTAAATTATACTTAAATTCTTCTATAAATTTTAGAATCTTGAGCTATTAATTGCATTTTTACTCAGAGTTAGAAATAAATATAAATCCTGGGATTGTGCTTAACAAAAGCCAGCATGGTGAGAGAGGCAGATATGAGATAAATATTCTATACATTAGTTAACATTTATCTTTAATTATCTTTTATATTTACTAATATTCTACTAGTAATGTATGTTCTTCTAAGAATTTGAAATAGTACAAGGCCCGGAATTTAGCTCAGTAGTTTCAATACCTGCCGCAGAAGCACAAAGTCCTGAGTTCAATCCCTGCTACCAAAAATAAATAAAATAAAAATAATTTAAAAAGAATTTGAAAGAATGTAAAAGAGTTCAAGTGCAAGATCTCCTATGATATATTCAACTTTAAACCTACTTTTCAGAGAAAATTTTTGTAAAAGTTTTTGTTAGCTCAGCTGATATTTAATTCTTTTATTAATCTTCTTACATTTAGCAATTTTAAATAGGATGTTTACATTCCAGTATACAAGTAGATGTTAATCTTATTATTTTCACATTTTTTCCTTACTCATAAATTTAGTGTATTTTATTCTTTCACATTTGTAACTTTAAATACTATGCTACAACCTGTATTTCTTAATCCATTAACATTACATAGGATCTTTTGATTTTTAACCATGTGAAATTTTAAAAAAACAACAGTTTTATTTATAAATTTTCAAATACTTTATGTTTCTATTAAAATTTATAACTATAGTTAAAATCCTAAATGTGAGTCCATGGCACATTGTTTGCTGAGCTGTGCAAGACCCAGGTTCAATCCATTGCAACTTTAGGTCACTTTGAGTATAAGTTACAATCAAGCGTTAAGACATCAACTACAGGAAAGGAAATGTACTTCTGTGACCTCAAAATATTGTCATTTTTCCTCCAAGATTCTATCTGCTTGCCTTTTTGTGAAACACTTGGTAACAAATAAAAATAACTGACAATTACTCAAATATTTTTTTGAAATATTTTTTGACAATATATATTTATGGAAAAATTAAATTTTTGTATTTCTAAAAGCCATCTTTTATACTTATAAATTGTAAAATATTTGGGTGTATGTGTGGAGACATAAGGTCATTATTAGATCCTCTCCTTTACTTACCTGTCTGTTTGTTTTGCAACACTGCTTCCATGTGTAGTCCAGGCTACACATCCAGACATCTGTAAATCCATTCACTATGTACCTAAAGTTGTCCTCAAACTTGTGACAATCCTCCCGCCCTCAGTGGTAAGATTACAGTCATGAGCCACCTTGTCCAGCTAGTTCCTCTTCTTTGGAACTTTGAAGATATGGCTCCACTGCTTTTATACAACAAATTTTTTTCAATGAGATATGTAATTGTTATGATTTGTCTTCTTTTTTTTTCTAGAAACTTCTATAATTTTTTCTTTGTCTTTGCACTTAAATTTTATTAGAGTGTGTTTAGAAAAGTTTTTTTAGTATAATCCTTCTGGAACCATTTAATCTAATTTTCTTCAGCTCTGGCATATTTTCTTCTATTATATTGTTATTT